>JASCZW010014321.1:0-23219 GCA_034211315.2 Aedes japonicus
CTAATATGCATTAGGGAACGTCCATTAATTACGTAACGCAGAAATTTACATTTTTAACTACCCCCCTCCCCCCCTTGTCACGTTTTTTGTATGGACCTTCAAATTCTTTTGTATGGAACGTCACGTTTTCTCAACCCCAAAATTCATGAAATTTCTCCAGTAGGATATTTCTCAACATTTTGCAGCTCTGATGATTTGTCCTCGGACCTGTTTTACCGGAACAGGTTTCCGTTTGGTTTTAACTGGCCATGTTCAAATTTAGAAGGAAACCTTGACAATATGGGCTCCAAAATTCATGAAATTTTACCAGAATGCTATTTCTCAACGTTTTTTGGCATCTGATGATTTGTCCTCGGAACATTCATTTCGAAACAAATTCCCGTGAGGGTTGAGAAACGTTGGAATTTTGATAATCACATTGTCAAGGTTTCCTTCTTAAAATGTTCATAACCACTCGAGACTTGACGGGAACCTATTCCGGATTGACAGGTCTTAGGATAAATCATCAGATAGCCACAAAAAAACGTTGAGAAATATCCTACTGGCGAAATTTCATGAATTTCGATACTCATATTGTCAGGGTTTTTACTGAAAATGTTCATGGACACTCGAGGCCCTACGGGAACCTGTTCCGGAAAAACCGGTCCGAGAACAAATTATCATATGGTTGAGAAATATCCTACTGGCGAAATTTCATGAATTTTAATACCCATATTGCCAGGGGTTTCTACTGAAAATGTTCATGGCCACTCGAGGCCCCACGGGAACCTGTTACAGAATGACCGTTCCAGGAACAAGTTGACATATGTCCCACAGTAGGATATAAATAGTTTTTAGGAGTTATTCCTAACATTCTGACATCCATTCTTGCAAATTCAATAGATGTTCTGATATTGTGTCTCCGTACAGGAACACAGCCCCGGTAACCCAGATTTACGGGAACCAGATGAATTCAAATGGTCATTGCCTATAATTTCCCTGAAGTCAATGAGTTCTGAAATCTAACGGTGCTAAAAGAATAATAATCGGTCAATAGAAGCCAGAGTTATGATCATATGAATATGGTGGGTACTCGGGTACCCTGTCGATCACTTAAGGGGTAAAAAAATCGAGGTCCCCCCTTCGGCACCCCTTGGTACTATACGAAATGTTCTGATGTAAAAAGTTGCGTTACAACTAAAATTAGGATGTCACTAAATTTCAGCTTCCTAGTTTAAAATAAACTATGAAATTTAGTAATGTAAAACATGAAAAGGTGCCCGGGTATCCTGTCGATCACATAAGGGTTAACTGAATTATTGGAAAGTTCCTCAAGCTTCTGTGGAGATCCCTGAACTTCTAGGAAAATCCCTTAAATATGGAAAAATCTTTCGAATGTTTCCTGAAACTTTGATAATGCCCCAAAAATCTTTAAAAAATTCATGGATATCTATCCGTTTCGACTCTCGTTTATCCGCTGCAAAATAAAAAATCAGCATTATCTTATATTGTTTAGATCAAATGCGTTCAGTGAGCATTAATTTTAGCCATTTAAAAAAGCAATTAAAAGATGTTTATTCTACTTGCTGTAAAATTCTCGAATTTTCTGTGTTACACCCTCCATCAAATTCCGTACAGTATCCTCAGATACGCTAGCGGTGGCGGTGCTCCATTTTTTTTTCAAATTGTCGATCACATTTGCTTTCTTCTAAGTTTCAAAAAGTTTCCGGTTAACCAGAGCCCAGTATTTTTCTATTGGGTGAAGTTCTGGACATTTAAGTGGGCTGGCGATCTTTGGCACGTATTTGAACTATTGTGCTTTATATCTTGTCTAGACAAATTTTGCATAGTGACAAGAAGCAAAATCAGCCCATAACAGAACTGGAGAGCCGTGGTTTATTATAAACGGTAGCAACCGCTTTTGCAGACATTCAACCACAACAACATATGGTCTGTCAACCCAAATACTTCTTGGGGTTATCGGACACCATCTTTGTCCACAAATACTCGACAATGGCGTTTCATTGCATTGCGATATAAAAACCGGACCCAGAATTTGTTGGTAGTCTTCGAGCACATCCGGTTCGTCGTTCATTATGGAACAAGAAATGTATTACAAAAACTTGGTGCAAAGCTCCTTAGCACTACTTTCTGCAGTGACACTTTGCTTATCTTCACAGTTGGACAACTTTTTCACTTTGTAAGCCTTCAGTAGCCTCTGATTTACTCATGTGATTTTGATTTTCCACTTTGCACAAAACGGTTCGGTCAATAATGGCTCATAAAGAGTGTATCGAAAATAAGCTTTCCACAAATTTTCTTTCAAATTATGTTGAAAACCGATATTTTATTCATACAAAAAATTGATCCTTTATTGTACGAGGTTAAACTTGAACATAATGAAGACCGGATGAAATTTATGTTATTCCTTCACGAATTTTCGAACTTTGGATCGAATGCTCTACATATAGTTCCGGACAAGTGTTGCATCGCATTTTTTGGACGCTTGAGCCCAAATTTTTTTGAACTCCTGCATGTTCCCAGCTGCCTTACCAGTCTTCTTGAAGACCCTCTTCACGATTGCCCAGTAACGTTCGATGGGTCGAAGCTGAGGGCAATTTGGTGGATTGATATTTTTCTCAACGAAATCTATACCATTTTCCGCAAGCCAATTGAGAGTGGTTTTGGCATAGTGAGACGACGCTAAATCCGGCCAAAACAGTGGAGGTGTACTATGCTTAACCTAACCCGGAAATCTCTCAAGCAGAATACCGATTGTTTCGTGTGGCACGTTGCACCGTCCTGATGGAACCACCTGTCGTTAACATGCATATCGTCCAGTCTAGGCCAAAGAAAGTCGGTAATCATAGACATGTAGCACTCTCAGTTGACGGTAATGGCCTCGCCAGCTTTATTTTCTAAGAAGTACGGACCAATGACGCCTCCTGCTTAAAATGCACACCAAACAGTGACTTTCTAAAGATGCATTGCCACTTGGTGAACCTTGTGTGAATTGACTTTGTAACAAATTTGAAAATTCGGCTTGTTCACAAACCCGTTCGTCAAGAAATGGGGCTCGTTGCTGAAGGTTTTTCGGACAAAATCGGGGTCTGCTCCAAAACCCAATCAGCAAACACACGGCGCTGTCTGTTATCGGTGAGTTTGAGCTTCTGCGTCAATTGGATCTTGTATGGGTGCAGACCTAAGTCTCGACGCAGAATTCACAAGTTGAAGTCTGCGAGAGACCGAGTTCTCCTGCTATTACTCTCCATTTGGCAAGACACACTGAATAAATGACAGATAATTTGATACTTGTAGCATCAATAATATGGCCGCAATCAACTGTCAAAGTTAGGAAATCCCTATTGAAAAAACTTTTACAAGCATGACCTTACCTTACCAATCGGATATAGGCTGGGTGGAGTCTGTTGCATACAACATTTGTCTCCATTTTATTCGGTCCATGGCTGCATTTTGCTAGCCTCGCAGTCTACGAAGGGTCCGCAGGTCGTCTTTTACTTGATCGGATCCACCTTGTTTATTGCGCGTCTGTCTGTTCTTCTTGTGCCTGTCGATTTGTTTTCCAAAATCATTTTAACTGGGCTGTTGTCTGATATTATACTAACATGCACCGTGGTGAACCGATTTTTGCAGTGTGTACAATGGGAGGTTCTCCCAACAACTGCATCAAATCGAAGTTCTTTCGACTCCTCTACGTTCCGTTTTCCTTATGCACTCCGTCGTAGATCGTAGGCAACACCTTTCGTTCAAAAACACCAATGGCACGTTGGTCCTCCACGATCAATGTCCACGTTTCGTAACTGTAGATGACTAAAGCTGTGTAAAGTAAATGTAAGTAAAGCTATGTCCATTTAGAATCCTGAATATTAAAATCATCTGTATCTCGGTAACGAATTGACGTACAAATAAGTTAAGTACATCAAAACAAAGGTAATTCACTGTTCTCTTTGAGGAAAAAATATCAATACATTTCTTATACATCATTTATCTTCGTTTCTAATGAAAATTCGCACTTTCTTATTTATTCTTCCCATCCAACGCTGTACACCTCCAGAGTCATCTTCCTTGGCACATTTGTTCCCCATTTTGGGCATCTAAGTCGCGTCCAGAGCCGTTTTCCATTTTGAATTAAGCTTCCGCTTCATTATTGCCCAAATCTTTAGATGGGCCGGAACTGCAGGATGACTTCCTGGCTGTAGTGAAAACTCGCCAAATCTGGCCAAAACTTCACGGGACCTTTATGGGCTTTAATGAAAGGTAGTGAGCGGTTTTTGAGACATTCTTCCTGGTACAGCTTCGAGTCCATCGTCTTATTCGTCACAAACACTTTGGTCTTTGCTCCGCAGCTGCATATACCTTGCCAAATCATCATTTTTTTTTTGGCAAATTGGTCCATAAAAGCAAACTTAAACTTCGCAGGAACATCTCCTCGGGCCGCCGCCATGTAGAATTTTTGGCCAGGAAGCTGTCCGAAATCCATTTTGACGTCGGTTTTATCGTCGATGAGCAAGCATCCTTGGTACTTCGTCAAAACCTGCTGGTACAATTTCCGAGCTCGAGGTTTGGTGACGAAACTTTGCTTCAACGTCTTGTTTGGTTGCTTACTGGCTCGATAACAACGATATCCTGCTCGCAAACGAATTCATCGAACGGTACTGCGAGCAGCAGCGTATTTTTGTGCGATTTCATTATTTGATAGTCCAGGGTTTGCTCTGACGGTTCTCAACACCTTCTGGTTCAGCTTGCGGTCATATTTTCCACTACGACGCTTACCTTGAGGCACTCAATCCATGCTTTTTCGCTCCCTGAAACGTTTGAAAACATCATACACGATTGATTTCGCGATTTTAAACGTTTTTGCGATTTTTATTGCGAACCACGTTGGATTATCAACGTGGGTGTGCGAAATTTTTTCTCTTCTCTCGGCTTCCATCTGGAATAACTTTTGACTCACTTCACGAAACACCGTGAAATACCACAGAAAGTGGGCATGTAGGTAAACCAACCGCTGTAAAAAATATTACAGCGGTCACTTTCCGTGCCGCTACAACACAAGTGATTCCGGATTCTATCTGGACAGAACTTTAATAATGATGTGAGATATTATTTTGGCTGCGACACCTCTCTTATGCGTAAATCTAGCTTTTTTTTTTTTTTTTTTTTACTTATTTATTTTCCGTCGGCCTATTTCCTCCCATGGTGACAATCACCGACGCCAAGGAGACGACTCCACCACCTGGACCCTACCTAACGACTCATGACTTTGAACCGGGACCAACGGCTTTACTTCCCTTCCGAAGGAAGACGTGACCAAGATTTTTTCGCCTCAGAAAAACCACCGACGTCGACTGGGATTGAACCCAGACCCACTGGGGTGCCAGTAGCAGTCACGCTTACCACTACACCACCGACGCCGGCAAATCTAGCTAGATAGGTATATATTGATAGACAATGTGTTCAAAATTATTGGCATTCGTAGGAAACCGACTCTCGGATTCACTGAGTAGAAGTTTTATTAAAACTAGGAATGTGGCACCTTTCTTATTTTGTTATTTTTTATTTCAAAGAGTCATAATAAAAATACCAAACATAATAACAATGGTATACAAACAATCTTATAACGGTTTCATTCTTAAAAGTTTTATAATAAAAGATAGGAAATAGGCGTGATGAAGCTTCACTTTGCCACCGAAAAGTGAATCATATAGCTTACCAAGACTCAAATAATTATTGTTAGGCTGCACATGCATGTCAGACTTTGAAGTGTTTAAACGACCTAGAGATAAGTATTAGACAAATAATAAGAAGGCAATAAACAGACAGGTAAACGTAAACTTTTCTACAACAAAATACAGAATTACCTGAATAACGCAGAAGATTAGAACTGACTAAGGCAGAAAAAGTGATAGGTGAATTCAACGAAGTAAGCGAGGCATGTATTCGATGACTTTCCAAGCACATATGAATAAGACATCAGTTAACTAAATTATAAACGACTGAAGAAGTTACGTAATGCCCTCTTGAACTTATAAATGGAACACTGACCGACTAATCAAGTAACATTAGGAGACGCAACGATCTTCCAAACTCTTTTTAAAGGAAACTTCTCTATCATGGTTCCAATCAGTAAATCATAAAAATTATAATGTTGGTACTACTGAGACTTGTAACAACAGACATTACTTAAACTACTACAAATTACTAGAATTCAAATATCTCGACGATACAATTAACTATATGTTTGATTCGAGAAAACTGCTCAAACAGACTTTCACAGCGCATAAATGACAATCTCAGCTACAAAAGACTGAATAAAACACTGACAAAACAAAATAACAAAAAGACGAAAGACACCATACAAAACAGTGGCCATGAACCTGACTGAGAAAAAGGGAAGCAAACTTGAAAATGTACCACCTTTTGAGGCAGTGTCAACAGCGTCTGTATGGACGACATGATCCTTGCACGGCTGGTGAAATGCTTCATAATGAGTTAAGGTCTATCATTCTAACGCACAAGGAACAACACAATAGCTTCTTATTTTTGATTCGAAAAAACTGCTACGCACAGTGGTCGGAAAAGCCTTTTTTCACGGCGAAATTAATAACTCCTAAGGGTTACGTTTCCGAATTATGGTGTCTTCTACAAAGTTGTATCTGAACAAGTTGTCCATCTTGTGGTGGTAATTTGGTAGTTCCAAACTTTATACACACCAAACTTTAAAATACGCTACACGACTGAAGCGTCTGGCGCTTGTACACTGCTATAGTTCGGAGCTATTTTGCTGGTGTCCCTAAAAAATCAGTTTCTTTATTGTAACTTTTTCGTTTCAATTCTTAGAAAAAAATAATCTTCAGGCGAAGTGTAGAAAAAAATATGATACAAGTTTTTGCTGAAGTTTTTGCTAAGTGTTTGAGTATATTTTATTGTTCAAAAGTTAGGGGCAATTTTCATGAAAAAAAAGTCCGATTTCAAACAGCCCCCTTGATGCCCTTTAAAACAAGAATTTGATGATTTTCTGGCCAATTCTCGCCTAAACAATCATAAGGGCGAAAAGAAAAAACTCATGTTATTATTTAAAATTACTCGTAACTTTTGAATCACAAGCGGTATTAAAAAACTGAATTAGTAAAAAATGTGCGCTATAACGTTTTCTATATTTTGTTTCAAGATTACTTAATCCTATAATCCCTGGGCTCTGGCAAAACCTTGAGGTAGTTTAACTTCAACTACCAGGTCCCAGGGCTGATCTGGTTCTTTACCATTTTGGAAAGAAGCACACTAGTGTTGCCAGATCAGTGATAATGCAGCCCAAAAATGCGCCAGTAGTTCCTATCGACAAACATTATCATACTGAGATAGTGATCGATGGTCAAGTACAGGATTTGCGAATAGTTGGAATGTTGCACTTGATCATATAAACGCAATTGAAAAACCTACATAGTTTATTCTGACAACCTAGTGCAATTTTGGAAAGCATTATCACATTGGGGAACCTGTTCCATTATTCATCTCATGATCCATTATTCATAATGTTCGGAATTAGAGGAGTTTGATGTAGGAATCAGTTTTTTTTTGTTATTATGTTACTTGCAACTTCCAAAAATAAATAACATTAAATTTAAATTAAAAGTTAGAAATCCGATGGTAACGCGTCGATCTTTCGTTTTCAAGTTGCGCAAATTGCTAAAAGATGAGATAAAAATGGAAATGGTAACCCAAGATGCTATGCTTGTATCAAAGCTTTCAACCAAGAGGCGATTTTGCTTACTTCATTCTTAGTTTTGAAGAAAAACGAAGCTCTTACAGTGCGCATCGGCAATTGATGGTATACTACGTTATCAAGAGGAAGTTCTGCTGAAGAATTTCAAATAAAATTCAAGACAAAGCTCCTGAAACTGAATGAAAAATCCTTTCTGGTTCTAACGAAACATTCCACGGAACGAGTGAAATAGTCAACAGACGCAAGTTAAAAATTAAGATAAGTAATAAATGTATTATCCCTCTCAACATTTAAATAAGCTTTTAAGGTGCTCTTCGACAATGGACGATTTGCCTTGTCATCAAAAAAAAAGTTTTTCTGAAGAACTCAAAACAAATTTCAAGACAAACTCGCGAAAAAAGAAGCAAAATCTCATCTTGAAACGTGAGAGCAAGCACTGAATTATAGTAATATCAAGCAAAACAGGTATTTTGGAAGATATCGTTGACAATTAATCACAAAGTAATAGATTTTATTTGCAAATGACTGATGCTTACTCTTCTCCCTACAGCCTTACATACCAACAATTACCTTCTCCCCCCCCCCCCCCAATCCTGTGGGTAGTGATGCAATATCATTGTACACTTCTAGTGTGCACTAATAGTGTATCCCGCAAAATTCAAATCCCCCATGGGAAGAAACGTTGCGTAGCCCATTCAACTGTCCCCTGATGTATTTTGTAAGGTTTGAGTTCTTGTACTCAACTGGTGACCTGGCGCCTCGCCCCCTTATACGTCAATAAAATAAAATAAAATAAAAGATTACTGAATCCTATAATGGGAAACAAAAAAGTTATAATAAAAAAAAAGAGTTTTTTAGAGACACCCTGATATAAAGCAGAAAAATAGCTCTATCATGGCCGAATGAAGAGATAGAAAAATTAAACTTGCAGCAAGTTGCTTGAAATTATATTTCCTATAAACTTGCTTTTGACATTACCCTTCTATTGTGTGTCGTTCAAAAGTTAGCGCCCTAGCGGTAAAGTTTTTAATTACCAAATTATCACCACAAGGTGGACAACTTGTTCAAACTAAACTACAAAAGACTGAAGAAATTACGAAACGCCGTATTAAAGTTGTAAACGGAACACTGACTAACAAAATAACAAAAAGACAATTGAATATACAGACAAAACGACTCAATATTCTTAAAATGTTTCGAAAAGATTTACGCAACGATATCATCATAAACCTGGCGTAAAGGTTTCTACTCTATTCAGAGTCCCACCAGTTAACCTTTACAAAAAAAATGAACCGGGTTTTTAATCGAGGCTAAGAGTTAAGTTCTGTTTTAGCTTTTGAGATAAATTTAAACTAGACAAACCTCTTCAAACTCTCTGGAATGTAAATCATTGAACTTTTCGAATTATAACCACTTTTGAGAAGTAGTTATCAAAATAAATAATAAAAAAAAAATTCAACAATTCCTCTTCCTCAAATGAAATTTAAAAAAATGATTGAAATTTCAATCTATATTCAAAATTTGAGCAATAAAAAGTTAATATAATTTTTTAAAAATGGGTCAGATTAAGAAACTTCACAACCGTAAACAATACACAATTAACAAGTATTGCTCATTTTCACTCACATGGTTAAAACGATATGTAGTTAATGATACGATAAATGAAAATTCCAACGAAAAGCTGAAAGAGCTTTCAAGGTTAAATTAATTTCAATCTGTTTCTTACTCCTCAATCGTCCAAATATAATGCCATGGTAAAACTCTTTACTAATCAAACTCGATTTTTCCCCCAACTCGCCAATCCCCTTGCAGAGGTCCATTCATCACCGCTCTTGGCCGCATCTGGTGCCCGGATCACTTCATCTGCCACAACGCCAACTGCAAGCGTCCGCTGGCCGACATCGGATTCGTCGAGGAGAAGGGCGATCTGTACTGCGAGTACTGCTTCGAGGAGTTCCTGGCCCCCCTGTGCAGCAAGTGCAACACCAGAGTCAAGGTTCGTGTGCCGGAGTGACGCTAACTGAAATTGGATGTCTAATATACTTCCTATCTTCCAGGGTGACTGCCTAAACGCCATCGGCAAGCAGTTCCACCCGGAGTGCTTCAAGTGTGCCTACTGCGGAAAGCTGTTCGGAAATAGCCCGTTCTTCCTGGAGGAAGGCGATCCCTATTGTGAAGCCGACTGGAACGAACTGTTCACCACCAAGTGCTTCGCCTGCGGATTCCCCGTCGAAGCCGGCGACAAATGGGTGGAGGCCTTGAACAACAACTACCACAGTCAGTGCTTCAACTGCACCGTAAGTTAAATACCTCTCTGGTCTTCAAACTGCATACCTTAATCCCATTCCCCCCTCCGTTTCAGAGTTGCAAGAAGAACCTCGAGGGACAGAGCTTCTTCGCGAAAGGCGGTCGCCCATTCTGCAAAAACCATGCTCGCTAAGCAAAATACCGTCGGTTGTTTGAGGGAGCTAAGAATTTTACACAAAGGGTCAACTCTCTATTAAGTTTTTCTGTTGCACATAACTACTATTTTATTTACTTTTAACACTCTTGACCAGAAGGGCAGCAATTTTGCAAGGAGTTTGTAATTAATCATTAACCTATTTGAAGCCAAAAAAATTTACACAAAAACAAAAACACTCTTACACGTTCATGATTCAACAACTATTGGTAACCGTTACAAAAAAAAGTTCTAATAGCTCTGTTCATCATTCATCGCCAAAAAAGAAATGAACCATTTTCGATCAGAAATCAAAATAATCATCATTTGCCAAACCCCGACTAACAGCCACGCTTTCGAGTGTCGTCGTATGGAAATGAATGCCCAATGAAGCAACAAGTGTGTGGTGCGCGAATGAGAAGCAAAGAGACACGTGGAAAAAAGTGAGAGAGGGATAAACTCTCCGAAAGCTCGTTAGAAGATCGTAAAAGCAACAGCCCTGCGCATATCGACCGCCTATAGAAAAGAAAAAGCTCACGATACAATAAGCTTACACCACGCGTGAAATGTTTCACTGGAAGCTCGACGACTGTATGCTTATTAAAGTGAAATGTTTCACACCATTTCGGGAAACATTTCAAGCTATAGGCTTTTCTTTGCAGTCATTGAAGAAAATCTGTTTAGTTTGTTGAGGGAGTCAAGTTGATACTTTAGGCGTATGACAATTTTTTTTCTGTTGTTTCAATTGATTTAGCTGAAAAAAAAACACTAAGTACGGAAAGTTTGTTAATTTAGAAAATTGAAAGAAAAGAGAAGATGAAAAGGAAATTATTTACATTAGACATTAAATGCATAATGAAATCGCAGTCTCGCTAAATGATTTTTGGTTAAACCGCTAGGCAGAGAGAAAAATAAATTATATGTCCAAAAATTAAAAAAAAAAAATATTGTGTGTGATAAGCTATAAGGAAAAATACTTTTTATTTAAACACTATTTAAGTTGAGAAAAATCGCTGACATAGAAACAAGAGAAGGTAATCTATGATTTGAGGACATGGAGGATACACCGCAGATGGCAGCAGAGCAATTATTTAAATCGAAACATTATGCTGGCAATGCAGTGATTCTATGTAGGATGCTTTATTTTACACAACAGATTACAATGCTATTAATTATTTCAAGAGAAAGAAGAAGTAAGTTAGGAGACAATTGTTGTAAAAACCGTACGAGTAGATGAAGAAGGGTTGAGATAAACAGATCTTATGTTGTAGAAGTGTGTTTGATGTACATCCGAAACCAACCGATATTTTTTTAATGATTTGAGAGGGGGGCAAGTGCCCGGCCGCTAAGGTTATTCCAACGAGACAATCGCAATGTAGGTAACCCAACGAAACCTGAACCATTGTGACTCCGCCCAGTAACTACTGTGTCAGACAGTTCGCGAGTCAGCTTCGGATATCGCCATAATAGCCAAACCGCATCCCAGCCAGCAATCACAACTGTGTTGTTGACAGGTCCAATATGGCGGCATTTTGGACGACGGGCAAGTACCCGGTTCAGGAGGTTGTGTCGACCACAAACGTTGGCTTCGCGATTGTAAAAGTGAATGGAGTGTTCTTCTGCAGCTGATACGCACCGCCAAGATGGTCGATCGAACAGTTTTCCAATATGCTCGATCGGATGACAACGGAGTAAACTGGCCTGAACCCGTTGGTAATAGCAGGGGACTTCAATGCTTGGGCGCTCGAGTGGGGGAGCCGCCTTACTAATCCCAGGGGCCAGATTCTTCTGGAGGCCTTAGCTAGGCCCAATGTGGACCTAGCTCACGTAGGTACCAAGAGTACCTATCACAGAAATGGATCGGAATCAATAATCGATAATAACCTCCAGCAAACTTGGGCTACTTAATAATTGAAGGATGAAAGATGGCCACACCCATAGCGACCGCTTGGCGGTTCGTTATTTAATCGTCCACATCACAAGGCAGCGTGCGGAAGGAGGAGCATAAACTCCATTCGCCCGCAGATGGAGGACGCCATAGTTTAATGTGGAGACTTTTGAGACGGCGCTTGAGATCTTATGCAAAATCCAGGAACCTTGCGGCGAACGACTCGTTATGTCACTAACACGAGCTTGCCGACCATGCCGAGGGAAGTCAAACTGAGGAATGGAAAATCGCCGGTGTATTGGTGGATGGAGTCGATCGTTGACCTCCGAAGAATATGCAAAGAGCGCGGTCTGACGCCGATAGAATCGAGCGTAGGGGGACACTAGTCGCCGCGAAGGCCACACTGAAGAGGAAGATAAAGGCCAACAAGCAAGCCTGCGTCGAGGAGCTGTGTCAAAAGGCCAATACGAATCCGTGGGGTGACGCCTATTGGGTAGTAATGGCCAACACCAGAGGATCGGCGGCCCAACCAAGGGTAATCGTTGGGGGACTCTTTTCGAATCACGACCCGAGTCCATGGCGCCCGCCGCCGTAGATTTGTCACATGATTAGTGTTCCGGTATTTCAGACCCTACCACTGTCATAGCGACGGAATGGTGGGCAGCTCAGTCGACCACTCGTGACCACGTGGGTATTGACAACGGCACAACGAGGGCTGGTGACGAGGCGACATTAACGAACGACGAACTCATTGCGATAACAAAGTTGCTAAAGGTGAACAAAGCACCAGGACCGGATGGTATTCCGAACCTGGTCATCAAGACGGCTATCTTGCTGGCTCCCGAAATGTTCAGGGTGGTGATGCAAAGGTTTCTGAACGAGGGCGTCTTCCCGAACGCCTGCAAAATTCAGATCCTAGTGTTGCTACCAAAGGTAGGGAAGCCACCAAGGGATCCATCAACACATAGACCTATGTGTTTGTTGGATATAGCGGGTAAGGTGCTCGAAAGGGTAATCCTCAACAGACTGACAAAATACACGGAGGGTATAGGCGGTCTTTCTAATAATCAGTTTGGCTTCCGTAAAGGGAAGTCGACGGTGGATGCCAACCTGTCCATCACCAAGACGGCTGAGGTGGAAATCCAGCGCAAGAGGCGAGGAGTACTATACTGTGCAGTGATCACCCTTGACGTGAGAAATGCATTCAATAGCGCCAGTTAGGTGGCTATCGTTGACTCGCTCCAACGCCTTCAGGTTCCTGGGTACTTCTACAAGATTCTTGGAATTTAATTCCAGAACCATGTACTGGTGTACAAACAGAGGTAGGCCAGAAACGTGTTCAGATAACCGCAGGCGTCCCAAATGGTTCGCAGACGACATCACCCTAGAGATATATGTTGAAGCGGTGGAGCTGACGACCTCGCACTTCATTGGCATTGTGGAGAGATGGATGACTTTCAGGAAACTGGAGCTAGCTCATAAGTCTGAGGTCACAGTTGTTAACAACCAAAAATCGGAGCAACATGCGACGATTAGTACAGGTAACTGCACAATTGAATCGAAGAGGTCTTTGAGGTACTTAAGGGTAATGATCGACGATAAGCTGTCATTTACCAGCCAAGCCGACTATGCCTGCAAGAAAGCCTCTATGGCTTTTTCGGCATTATCTCACATGATGTCAGGGAGTGCAAGGGAGTAAGCGTAAACTCCTGGCCAGTGCCTCCCTGTCTATACTTAGGTACGGCAGACCGGCATGGATCACCACTTTGTGTACCAAGAGCTACATGAGCGAGCTAGAGACTACGCACAGGTTTATGTGCCTAAGAGTGGTTAGTGCATACCGAAAAGTATCACGCGAAGTGGTCTGCGTCCTAGCGGGGGTTATACTAATAGGCATCACCATAAAAGAGGATGCAGAGTGTTTCGAACAACGTGGTACAAAAGGAGACCACTAGAGCCGCATCTATGGTTATGTAGCAAAGAGAATGGAACAACTTCAGCAAAGGTCGTTGGGCCCACCAAATAATCCCGGAGCTATCCGGATGGGTTGGTAGGCGATACGGTGAAGTGAACTTCCACTTAACGCATATATTGTCAGGCCACGGCTATTTTAGACAAAATCTGCACAAAGATGGGCATGCACAGTCCTCCGCATGCACCGAGTGCGCGGGAGTTGAGAAAACCGCGGAACATGTGTTCTTTGCATGTCCTCGCTTCGATGGCGTGAGATCCGGCATGATTGCCGTAAGCGACTCCGGAAAATTTCGTCCTGAAAATGTGCCAAGACCGGGACATCTGGGACGCGGTATGCAAAGCAGTCTACCAGATTGTCCTCGATCTCTAACAAAAACGACCAACGGCAGGTCACAGGGACCACCTAGCTACTAAATCCCTAAGTAATTAGACATAGTGGGTGCTGAACAAGCACAATAGCCTTCTTCCCGAAGTAATACCGAAAGGTGATTCCGGGGAGGGCCCAGGGATTAAGGCACAGGCGGGTTGTTAGAAGGTCGAGGAGTTGGCACCCTTCCTTATCCCTACACCCTTCTTCAAGTGTCTGATTTTCCATCCCGTCCAAAAAAAAAAGTGTGGACCGTAAAATAAATGTACCTGTCCAGCTATTGGCAGCTAAATCTGAAGTTTCTTCGTTGAAGAAGCTGTTCAACCCCAAGCTCAAATTATGTGCCACCGACAGCGCATCGCAGGTACATAGCCGGATTGTTGAGGCTCTACAGATGAAAATCGAGGACTTTTTCTTCTGGTCCGACTAAGCTGTGAGCCTACAATGGCAAAGGTCTCCTCCCAGCTTATGGAACACCTTTGTTGCCAACCCTGTATCGGAGGTACAAACGCTCACTGATGGATTCCGCTGGAGTCATGTTTCTGTCCTTGAGAACCCGGCCGACCTCGTATCCAGAGGAATGGACGTCGGCGAGTTCGTTTAGAGCAAGTTATGGAAGCACGACCCGGAATAATTGCAGCTTCCGAAGTTAGGTTGGCGAATAGAGGTCAGGCGGAAAGCTGTGAAACCAACGTTGAGCGCAAAGCTGCAGTGATTGCCGTTGCGAGAACTGCGCCGTCCTATAGATATTCTCCTGATATTCATCGTTGATCCGTCTAATTAGGAGCGTTGAACTCTGTCAGTGACTACAATCTGCACTCCAAAGCAAGAACTTAACCAACCTCTGCCGATCCTGACAAACCACAATCCCTTCCGGTGGAGTAACTCAACCAAACCAAAACGATCTTAGTTCAGCTGGCCCACGCCGACTGTTTTCAAGAAGAGCTACAGGAACTCATGCAGGGTCGACAACTCTCCAAAAAATCCTCCATATGGCTTTTGAGGCCTTTCATTGACACAGAGGGGGTTCTCAGGGTTGGGGGCTGACTTAAAATATCGGAGCAGCCATACCTATCCAAGCACCCAGCTGTCCTTCCTAGCTTTCATCCTCTAGCCCGGCTGATTGCGAAATCCATCCACTACAAACTCATCCATGGTCGCGGCCACCTGACTCTGTCGGTCATGCGTGAGGAGTACTGGCCGATCAACGGACAACTTATGGTAGGCATCATCAGAAATTGCTTAAAATACGTTCGAGCCGATCCCGTTCCGGCAAGCCAGCAGATAGGACAATTTTCAGCCCAGAGAGTCACTGGAGCCTGTTGTGGACAGCGTAGCACAGTGTTCGGAGATGGTCAAATCACGAACTTAATTGTATAGCGCCTTAAATATTAACTGTATCCAAAAAGTGTGTGCAGACGAATTGTTCACATATGTATTGCGCATAGTTTGATTATTCAAAAAAAATCATCGCCTGCTATGAAAAAATATATAACTCAAGTAGTTTTGGAGATACAAGTCATTCAAAGGTGTTTGTATGGGAAATTGTGTGAAAGTGTATTGCATTTCGTTTCGAGTCTTTTTCTTTTATTCGACCAATAACAAAATTGTTTGGCTACTGCCTGCGTACTTTAAAACAATACAATATATTGTACATTAAATCATAATGTCAACACATCAATAATTATTATTCATCATCTGTATCGTTATCACTGTATGAAAAATCTAGCATATACTGTGCATCTTCGGAAAACTCTTTGTCCTTCTTTGGCAACTTTATCCCGCAAAATGCCAACAAGTGGGTCTGAAGAAACCAATAGTTTACGAATGAGATCACCCTTTGTAATAGCTCGTGATGATTTCCGAGTGTGTTCTAGCCTAAACCTTTTTATTACTCTATTAAGCGACTCTTGCGCTTCTTCAGACAATTGTCTGATAGGAACACTAAAATGAAGAATTACATCGGCACCGACAAATAAAACCAAGGATATGCGGATACCAACAACCGAGCAGTTTCCAGACAATAGTTTTTGAACTTGAACGAATTAATTTCCCTTGCAGAAGAAAAAACCTGTAAAATTGATGAGCACCGTTTGATATCCTCATACAGCTAGAATAACCCAAAAATTCATTTTTGTTTGTTTTGGCATTAAAAGTTAGTAAATTTCTCGTGGAATACGCTCCTGAAACCCTTCTTTCAAAATTCGAACTCCAAGTGTTTCTTTTCATTGTTTTTTGAAGACGCCTTTTTCGCGCGCAGTAGGTATTTTTGGATATTTAAAACTTTCAACGCGTTTTAGTAAAAACAGCATTTTCGGAGTTTATGCCGGTGATAACTCGAAAACTAATTATTCGATTAAGCTTTCATTATTATAGTATTACCTTCTATATGAATTAAAAATTATTGTAATATTTTATTATTAAGAATGGGAAAATGTGATATCATGGCGGAAAATATGAGGATTTTTTCAAAAAAGTTACGCAAAAAATGCAATTTTTTTTACGTTTTCTTCAATTCATCGACTAATTGTGAATGTAATTAATATTTTTTTTGGGTTAGCAGGTTTCAGTTCAAAACTGCGACCAGGAGAGCTGGCACAAGCAAAATACAACAACTTTTTCAACGCACTCTAACGGTTGCCATTTTGTTGAAAAAAGTTAGAAAAAAATATGTTTGTATACTACATGAATACATATAAAATTGTTAAAAGGTTTCGATTGATTTGAGTAGAAATTCCCCTAGATTTTTTCTAACTGTATAACCCCCCTTAAGAATGTTGTTTTCTAATATAAACCTACCCGCGTTATGATGTTGTTTTTGAGAAGGAGATAATTTCTCATCACCATGAGGCTCTAGGAGTAGACAGCATTTTTTTGCTAGAACAAAGTTGTTAAGAGAAAGTATTGATAGTTCCGTTAGCTCACGGCAGGCTATGAAAATTGAATAGAAGTAGTTTGAAATTGAGCGGAGGGCATTGTGAGGTAGTATTTCGAAACAGGAAACACAAACTTTTGCCTTTACGGAAGCCAAACTGATTATTAGACAGACTGCCTATACCCTCCGTGTATTTTGTCAGTCTGTTGAGGATTACCCTTTCGAGCACCCGCTGTATCCAACAGACACATAGGTCTATGTGTTGATGGATCCCTTGGTGGCTTCCCTGCCTTTGGTAGCAACACTAGGATCTGAATTTTGCAGGCGTTCGGGAAGACGCCCTCGTTCAGAAACCTTTGCATCACCACCCTGAACATTTCGGGAGCCAGCAAGATAGCCGTCTTGATGACCAGGTTCGGAATAATTCGATTTTGCTTGTGACTGGCCAGTCAAGGTGGTGCATTCGATCATGCCTTGACCTACCCCGCATGGGGATGCTTGGCAAAAGTTTGTGTTTCCTGTTTCGAAATACTACCTCACAATGCCCTCCGCTCAATTTTAAACTACTTCTATTCAATTTTCACAGCCTGCCGTGAGCTAACGGAACTATCAATACTTTCTCTTAACAACTTTGTTCTAGCAAAAAAAATGCTGTCTACTCCTAGAGCCTCATGGTGATGAGAAATTATCTCCTTCTCAAAAACAACATCATCACAGATCGTTACCCCGCGTATGGGAGAATACAAGGAAAAGAACAATATCAAGGCTACCTGCGTTAGTTGAAGACATTTTGATTGAAAGCTCAGCTGTTTTCGTACGATTTGACAAACACACTACGAATAAATCGCGCACGTACTGAATATATTTTGAAACAACAATAACAAAAAGCCGCCTACTTATGTAACATAGGAGCATGGACTACTTGATCGACATGCTTCATATTTTCCCATACAAACACCTCTGAAGCTGTCTTGCTAAATTTAGATGACTTGCTCGTTTCTGTATAGAAAACGTCAAAAACATGCATCCATTAAACGTGATCGTACTTAGTCATTTATGAATTGGCGATTGATTGATAACCAAACCTTTACACTTAGAATCAGGTCTAAGCTTCAATTAAAGTAACTGTTCTTGGTTCCCGATGTGCCACCTTCTACCCTATATGCAGTCAAAATTGCGGAAAAATTAAGTTGAAAAGTGATCTAACTTTTCAAGAAATGATCTACATGCTGTCTTCTCCAAAACATGTGATTTATGTAGTTTACATATATTAAGAGCAAAGTTTGCATAAGAAATGTATATATGTAAAAAGTTAACTACTAAAAAGTAATTTTAAAGGAGTTGTCACCAAAAACGACTTATATCTCCAAAACTACTTGAAATAGATTTTTTTTGAATTCCAAAAAGTTTCATATTTTGAATAGATCTACAACTTTGCCCAAGAAAATATCTTTCTATCTATTAAGGAAAATAGGTAAGTTTTTTTAAATATTTATCACAGTAGGCGATGGATTTTTTTTAACTACCAAACTATGCGCATTACATATGTGAACTGCAGACACTTTTTGGATGAAGTTAATATATATGGCGCTATACAATTAAGTTCGTGATAGAACCATCTCCGACCGCTGTGCGTAGCCATCTGCATTCCGAAAACGGGAAGAAATTTATCGGGGTGAAGAACGAGCTATACCAACTCTACATGATGCTATTAGGGAACGTCCATTAATTACGTCACGCAAAAAATGACTTTTTAAATACCCCCCCCCCCCCTTGTCACGTTTTTTGTATGGACCTTCACATTTTTTTGTATGGATCGTCACGTTTTCCCAAACCACCCCCTCCCCCCTTACTGCGTGACATAATTAATGAACCTTCCCTTAGAGAAGCCGAGCATTGATTGGATTGAGATGTTCTGCGTGGAAGAAGAAATCGTTTGACATCTAAATCCACCGAAGGCACCCCATTTCGGTGGGCTCGGGAAGACTGCGTCAAGGTGGCCAAAAAATATCTTCATCGTAAACTACGTAACTCCCGGCTCTCATACGAAGATTTTTCGGCTGGCTGAAACAGAAACCGCAATGAATTCGCGACAGCTCGTTCCAAAGGCTGAAGACCCGAGCGGTTTCTCCATTCTCACCTCAGCGTATTTCCTAATTGGATCGACCATGCACGCTATCCCCAGCCCAAACCAAGCCAACGTTCGTATTTCACATCTGGATCAATACCTAAAGCTGCAGCTACTGTACCAGCACTTTTGGCATCAATGGAAGACAGAGTACCTGCAAGAAATTCAGCATGATACTAGATGATACCATCCCAACCATCAGATCCACCCAGGAAAACTAGTGGTCATCGTTGACGAGTTCCAGCATCCGTTTCGTTGGCCGCTAAATCACATTGAAGAAGTGCACCCTGGCGCGTATGGTCTCGTACGCGTAGTGACGCTACGGAATTCCAAAGACACATGCATCCAGATACAAAAGCGCCATAGGGAAGATCGAGACCGCGAAGAAATGGAACCACTGTACCGTGCCAACGACACACGCAAATTCTATGAGAAGTTCAACAGCTTGCGCAAAGGCTACGTACCACAAGCTGTTACATGCAGAGACCTGGATGGCAACCTTCTCCCAGGAGAGTGATGGAAGCAGTACTTCGACGAGCACCTGAACGGTAATGTTACAGCGAACGTAATGACAGGACTCCGACCCCAACCCTTCAGGAAGTTGAGGAGGAAATTGGTCGGTTGAAAAACAACAAAGCCGCTGGTGTTGACCAACTCCCAAACGAGCTAATAAAATACGGTGGTGAAGCACTGGCCAGAGCGCTGCACTGGGTAATTACCAAGATTTGGGAGGAGGAATGTTTACCGGAGGATTGGATGGAGGGAATAGTGTGTCCTATCTATAGAAAGGGCGACAAGCTGGATTGCTGCAATTATCGTGCGATCACGCTAATGAGCGCTGCCTTCAAGTTGCTCTCCCAAATACTATGCCACCGCCTGTCACCAATTGCAAAGGAGTTCGTGGGGCAATACCAAGCGGGATTCATGGGTGCCCGTGCTACTACGGACCAGATTTTCGCGATTCGGCAAGTGCTGCAGAAATGGATTTCCGGAAAAACTGACGCGGTTGCTCAAAGCAACGATGGATCGAGTGATGTGTGTCGTCCGAGTATCAGGGACGCTCTCGAGTCTCTTCGAATCTCGGGGATGGTTCAGGCAAGGTGATGGATTGTCGTGTTTGTTGTTTAACATTGCACTGGAGGGTGTGATTAGAAGAGCTGAGAAGTCTGTTCAAATGGCTGGTCCATCCAGTCTGTTAGATTGCACATGAAATTTGATTCAAAAAAGTTTTGATTGCAACTGGGTTCAATCCGTCGGAATAAATCAAGGTCGCTTATGATCTTACCCGTCACATCGATTGGAGAAGGTTTAGGGCAGCAGTAGTTGAAGCCGTAACGACGGTAAAAGGCCTTCCTCCGCTGGTAGAATATGACTTCACCTCCAATCTGATCTTAGACAGCGCGCTTCAAGCTCAAACTCGACCTGTTCCAGGAACGTCATTTCGCAGGAAACCTCCTTCTCCATGGTGGGATCAGCAATGCACCGAGGTTTACCGTAAAAAGTCCGACGCGTTTAAAGTTTTTCGTAGACGTGGAACACCTGAGCACTTTGAAGTATACACGGCTCTCGAACGCGAACTTAAGAGCCTCATCAAGGCCAAGAAACGCGGTTACTGGCGAAGATTCGTGGACGGGCTATCGCGCGAAACGTCGACGAGTACTCTTTCGTGTGGCAATACGGCTCCAGGAGCTGATAGAATCAAGTTCAACTTGCTTGAGAACCTTCCAGACGTCGCGAAGAGGCGCATGTTGAACTTGTTTAATCAGTTTCTGGAGCTCAACATTGAACCGGATGATTGGAGGCGGGTGAGAGTTATTGCCATTCAAAAACCTAGTAAACCCGCGTCCGACCACAACTCCTATCGACCCATCGCGATGTTATCTTATATTCGAGAAAATTGTTGGAGAAAATGATCCTTTTCCGTCTGGACAAATGGGTTGAGACGAACAACCTGCTTTCAGATACTCAATATGGTTTCCGTAGGGGTAAGGGAACGAACGAGTGTCTCGCGTTGCTTTCCATAGATATTCAGTTAGCTTTTGCTAAAAAAGAGCAAATGGCTTCTGTATTCTTGGACATAAAGGGGGCTTTTGATTCAGTATCTGTTGAAGTTCTTACAGATAAACTCCACGCTTGTGGCTTTTCACCATTAATGAATGATTTTTTGTACAATTTGCTGTCAGAGAAACATAAAGGGCGATACGGTCAAAATTTGGTCGATATCAACTTGACGTATTTCCTTCAATTTTGCATTTAAAAAACCTGAACACCCCTTATTTTGAAGGTGTGTGTGTGTAGAATGTTGCTCCTATTTTGATTTTGGAATTCACTCTTCAGTTGTCAAAATGCCGTCCAAGCAAGAAGAGCAGCGTATCAAAATTTTGCTCGCGCATCGCGAAAATCCGAGCTACTCGCACGCAAAGTTGGCAAAATCGCTAAAAGTTGCCAAATCAACCGTTACAAATGTAATTAAAGTGTTTGCGGAACGTTTGTCGACAGCCAGGAAGTCTGGATCGGGGGGAAATCGAAAACCGGAAGCCGCTGAGACGACAAAGAGCGTTGCCGGTAGTTTCAAGCGAAACCCTAACCTATCTCTCCGAGATGCCGCAAATAAGCTGGGTGTATCGCCTACAACCGTGCATCGAGACAAAAAACGAGCCGGACTATCGACTTACAAGAAGGTAGTGACTCCAAATCGCGATGATAAACAAAATACGACGGCCAAAGCGCGATCCCGGAGGCTGTACACGACGATGCTGACGAAGTTTGACTGCATGGTAAAGGACGACGAAACCTACGTCAAAGCCGACTACAAGCAGCTTCCGGGACAGGAGTTTTATACGGCAAAAGGAAGGGGAAAGGTAGCAGATATTTTCAAGCACACGAAACTGTCAAAGTTCGCAAAGAAATATCTGGTTTGGCAAGCCATCTGTACCTGTGGCTTGAAAAGCAGCATTTTCATAGCTTCCGGGACTGTCAACCAAGAAATTTACGTGAAAGAGTGTTTGAATAAACGTCTGCTGCCTTTCCTGAAGAAACACGGTTGTTCCGTACTGTTTTGGCCGGATTTGGCATCTTGCCATTACGGTAAAAAGGCCATGGAGTGGTACGCCGCCAACAACGTGCAGGTGGTTCCCAAGGACAAGAACCCTCCCAACACGCCAGAGCTCCGCCCAATTGAGAAATACTGGGCTATTGTCAAGCGGAACCTAAAGAAGACCAAAAAAACTGCTAAGGACGAGCAGCAGTTCAAGGCAAACTGGCTTTCTGCGGCGAAGAAGGTGGACAAGGTGGCTGTACAAAATCTGATGGCAGGGGTCAAGCGTAAGGCCCGGCAATTCGGATTTGGAAAAGCGGAAGCCTAACTGAATATTTTTCCTGAATTTTATACTAATTGAACTTGAAAAAGAAATTTAATTTGATTTAAAAAAAAAACGATTTCACCGATTTAGACGCGTTTTCCCTTGACCAAATTTTGACCGTATCACCCTTTATGAGCTTTTCTTATGGAACCTCTACAGCTTCACGATTTAGCTACATGGGTCTTTCCCAGGGATCATGTTTAAGCCCTCTTTGTATAATGCAAAGACATTGACGGTTGTCTAAGTGACAACTGTACGTTGAGACAACTTGCAGATGACGGCGTAGTGTCTGTCACGGGACCTAATGGGATCGAATCCTTCAAATATTCACCGGTTTAAAAAAGGAAAAAGTCCCTTGCATGATTTATAATTGAATCGAGTGGGTATCCGTTTAGTAATACTTACCATTATGCTGTATGATTTAGAACATAAACATGATCTAATTCCAAATAAAAAACTTCT
>JASCZW010014322.1:0-23214 GCA_034211315.2 Aedes japonicus
CACCGTAAAACTAAACCGAGCTGACCAACATTCAACTTTAAATGGCGGGAAAAGGTCGCGTTTGACAGCAACGAAAAAATTTACAATCTGTTCGGTACTTTTTTTACAGTTTATTTTGCAAAAGAATAAATTTACAGTACATTCGTAATTATGTTTACAGTGTTGCGGTACTGAAGCAATTTACAGTTTCGATCGGTAGTTTTTCTACAGTTTAACGGCAGTTTTCTATAAATTACAGAAATCCAGTACTTTTGATTGCTGGAGTTTTGTAAAATGTCATTTTTTACAATACGTTTGGTGAAATTTCGGTTTTACAGACCGAGTTCAGCAAAAAAAGTACCGAATATAATTTTGGAAATTTGGTGTGTAGACTTAATGTTGAATTTAAACTGCAATTTTCTAAGGCTCCACCAAACTGCAGCGTTTTTTTGCCGCCGCCGCAGCGAAATCGCAGCGAAAAAATCGCCGCGGTGAGATAACATGGCGGCTTATGGGAGCGCACAAACCGACGCGATGCGTTTTTAAATCGCGTTGGTATGTGCGCTCCCATAAGCCGCCATGTAATCTCGCTGCGGCGGCGTTAAAAAAACGCTGCAGTTTGGTGGAGTCTTTAATCGTTTCATCGCGCGTTTCGTAGTTATTATTGTCGCTGCAGCACTACTCTGCAATTCGCTGGAGAGTACAGCGACGCGAAGATTTCTAGCGATGTCAATGGAACTGTCACTTTTAATTTTGACGTTTTAAAGATTGGCAAACAAATCAAGTGGAACTGCCGTAGCAAAAAAAAACATCTTTGGAACCGAGACCGAATGCAGCAATTTATGGTTTAAAAGCTTTGCACAACTCTTAAACTATAGTTAAATATAGTTAATCGTGAGTTATTCATTATTAATAAATCACTGTCATGTTGTAATTCCAGATGGCTAACATTATTGTCAATGCAGTTAAAAAACACCAAGCGGAACCCAATACCGTTTACCATGCACGACATATATGGACATTATTACTTGGGAATCTCCAGAAAGGATATTGCAAAAATTTACGGCAAAAGTTTGTCAACAATTTACTCTTGGATACGCAAATTTGAAGGTGAGGGTTCCTTCAAGCGAAAACAAAGGGTTCAAATTTACAAAAAAATTCAAGTGGAAATGAGATTTTGGCTGGTCCAATTGTACCAGAATCATCCATTGCTTTTCTTGGATGAAGCTAAGGAAAGATTTCAGAAGAAGTTTCATATAGGTATCAGTGTTTCATCGGTTTGTTCAATCCTACACGAAGCTGGACTCCCATGGAAGACGGTTGAAAGGAGGGCTATCCAAATAAGGGAGGAGGAGATAGTCAGATTTATGCGAGAGCTTCTAGCCGTTCCGTGGGACATTTATAACTTAGTGTTCCTTGATGAGGTCAGTTTTGACAATAGGGACATGTTGCGCCGGAAGGGATATGGGGTGGTGGGACAAAAAATAATCTTCAGTGGTGAGTTTTGCCGCCGTCTTCAGCTGTCTTTTTTGTGATTTCTGGGAGCTGACGGAATTTTGGATAGTTTTTGGACAGACAACACTTTCAACCGTGCTAAATTTTTCGAATGCTGTCGAGAATTTGCGTTACGAAATCCAAAAGCCCATCAATATCCGGGGTTCCATTCAGTTTGGATACTGAACGGTGCCAAAATTCATTGCGATGCAAACATTATTAGATATCTGCGATCCATTGGCGTAATTCCCATATTCCTCCCTGCGTATTGTCCCTTTTTCAACCCTATTGAAATCATTTTCGGCCTCGTCAAAAAAAGGTTGCTACGAACTCACCAAGAATATGCCCCTATAATGAGAGACGTATGTGATGCTATGATCCATTTCACGCAATATCCATGTCAAAATCTATTTGCTCATTGTGGTTATTATCCCGGTGGCAATTTTTACCCTGAAATAGGACTAAAACAAGATCCGAAGAATCTAGGTTTGAATGTTATTCCTGAGTAGTATATTTTGCAAAGCTTTCTTTTAGTACGACTCAAAGAAGAAACCAACCAATAAAACTAAGAACCTTTTTTTATTTTATTAAAAATCCAGCTTCGATAATAAATCCAGCATAATTTCGGTTATCATTCTAAGTGTGATCAATATCTGGACAGTTAGTCACACTGTCCGCCAATATTTTGCTCAACTCTGATTCCTGCGGCCGCACTGCTGATTGGACGGCAGTGATAATTTCCTCCGCTGCTTTTCCCTTAGATATCATGCCCTCGAGCTTCCGTGCTACATTTGACAGTATAGAAATCGCTGAAGTAACTCCTTGGTAGACTTCCTCAATGTCTTTCATCCAGCCTCCATTTACTGCGTGAGCCACAGTAGCACCACGATAAACAGATTGCAATCTAGCCGCTTCCGAAACACCGGTCCACCTGAAATACTCCGCGAGTTCTAATGGAGACGAAGGAGCATTTTTCATCTCCTCCTGCTTGTGTGCTGCTGATGAGTGTATTGTGTTAGCCCACAACAACCAAGAACTGTGGTGGCCTTCCAGTTCGGGATGCCTTATTTTCAACTCTGCCGCCAGTACTGCATCCTCACGGGTAGAATGAGCACCAGAACGGTCGGGGTTGTTCGGCCCAATCAGTCGTTTGAGTACCATTTGGTGTTGAGAGTTGGTATTGACGTTGACGGAATATGGATGAACAAACAATTTTATTTCTTTCCCTCTCCATGACGTTAGCAATCGAGAAGTTATTGCAGAAATATTGTATGCCTTCTTTTTTATTTGATCTTGTAAAGTGACAAACTTCTCAATATCTTCTCGGCCCGGCTGTTGCTTTTCGGCCCATTTTGGTCCATCGTCATCGAAATCGATTTGCCTCGACATATGCTGAGCAGTTGACTTCCAAATGCATTCCATAATGTCCTGGTTCCCACTTCTCTTGGGCGCATTTGTCCTCCATAAAGCCGTCGAAAAATCGATGCTTTGAAAAAGTACAAATAACTTTCCTCAGCAACATCTGGCATACTCGAATCGTCATCTTGAGAATGGTCATCATCCAGAGCACCAATCTCCAAATCATCAGCGGGCAAAATGTTCGACATTTCATTTATGTCTTCCGGAAGCTGCAGTGGGTCATGGGAAGTGGAAGGCCGTGGAGAAAATGTGCAGGCAGTTATCGTATCACCCACCTCCGATGCGTCTTCCGTCTCCTCCAAATGTTCCTCGTCCTCGTACCTGTGTGGGGCATAGTGCTGTTCAAGTCAAATAATGTTTAATAGAAAGTATTACTGCTACTTACGTGTTTTCGCTAGGTTCCATTTGTTGTTTTTATTGCCTTCAATGTCCGAAATTTAGCCTCAACTCAGCAAAACTAGTTAACAAACGACGATTTACGATATCGAAGGCGGAATGAAAAATCGAAACGTAAAACGAAAACATAAACCATAGTGCATGGCTCATGTTGTGTTGTCTTTGTTATAGTTGCCATATTTTTCAAACAGTTGGTAATATTTCGTGCTTTGTTACGTTTTTTGTATGCACAAGATGAATGTATACAAAATGTCAATGCTATTCTAATAAGTTTTGAGATTATGCGCACGATTTGACAAAAAAAATAATTAGACTAGTATAAGACATTCCTCGAAATTTTGTGAATCGCGCATACCAAAGCGAAGACTACATACCATAGACATATTATAAACTTCGCTGGAGATACATAGCCTGACGAGCGAAACGTCGCTTCCGATTTTTGTCTACAGGCACAATATATCCGTGTCCGAATCTTTCTCTGATGCTTCCACTGTGATGATGATGATGATGATGATGATGTAATACAATACTACCATCTCTTAGGCCATATGAACAAAAACAAGTAATTACTCACAAGCAAACCAGTTTGAGTAAAGTAAACTGTTTGAGCAGTTGCTCAAATTCGTACGAATAAACTTGTTCTTTTCACAGAGTAAAGGCCGAGCTACAATGGGGAGCACAACGGCGCGGTGCGGCAGTTTTTGACATAAAATATATGGATTAACTGTCAAAAGCAACTGCAACGCACCGTTGCGCTCCCCATTGTAGCTGGGTCTTAAGTTCGAATTTCGAACATACACTCCCGCGTCACTTTACTCAATTTTTGAGTACAATTGTATGCTATCTCTTTTTCTCTCACGAAAATGTTACTCAATTTTCGTAAAAAGTTGATCTACTCAAAAATTGAGTTGATCCACTTTTTAACGAAAATTGAGTAACATTTCCGTGAGAGCAAAAGAGATAGCATACAATTGTACTCAAAAATTGAGTAAAGTGACGCGAGAGTGTAGCATTTGTTGTGTCAATAAAAAATTCTTGGTTTACTTAAGGCCAGTATCGACCTGAAAAGTAAAGAGGTTTCAGAATTTTGTTCAATATTACCAAGCGAAATTTTGACAATTGATCTGCATGGAACGAAATGTCACCTTCACTTACGGAATAATCGAGCAGAACATTTTTCCGAAAGTAAAAGTGACAGCTCCCATTAGTTTGCGTGGAAACCTTACAAATTCCAATTTTATTTGTTGTTCTTTTCAGGTGGATACTGTTGCAGGAATTTCTTTTCGATTTTTTACTTTTCCGTTTCAGTAAACGGAATTTAACATGGGTTTGGGATAGCAAAAGAAATTTCTTTTGAACACGATACCGACCTTTAGTTAGAAAAAATGATCGTTGGTAAGCAGGCCATTGACAAGCTTATATCAATAGCAGTGATTGACAGTAGACAGGATGTCCTGGGCCCAAATTGATTTGGGCCCGCTGTCAGCTGTCAAATAGAAGTCTAATCATTTATTTTGGTTGTTTGTTTTGATGTGAAACACCACAGAAAGCGATCTTTCTGCTTTGTATGACGTGCACACGTTGCTCGTTTTCGCAACAACAGACAAAACATAAACGAGCAACAACAGACACAAGTTACAATGTTGACATTATTTTGACAACTGAGCTTGCTGAGATGTTGTCTACGTGAAAGAGTGGTCCTTGTCATAGGCCTGTTGGTAAGCAACAAATTCAAGCAAAACAATGCATTAGGTCCTAAGTAACATTGAGAGATTCTCTTCGTCGACTTTCTCTTTTGTTAATAGCTTGTCTATTAAACGATTTGCTGACGATGTTGACGTATTGGATCCGTAATCACACTTATTACTACCGTAGTGTAAGTTATATTCAGACAATTATTGTCTGAAAAATCAATACGGGAAGAGGTTCTACGATTCCTTCAACGAGGAGTATGTGGAGGATGAACAGAATGTTAGTAAGTCTATTATATTTACCAATATTACAAATATGCCAACTATACGCTATTTTCCGAGGGGCATGCAACTCACGTATTTTGGATTCATCTGTCCGTATTGCTTAAACGTATTTTTGAATTATTATGTATTTTTCAATAGATCTTGTATTTTTGAATTTTTTCCGTATAACTGAGTATTTTTGTATTACTGTGTATTTTTGTCATAATAAAACGTACTTTTTGAGTTAAAAGAAATTTTCGTGCATTTAATTACGAGTATTTTTGCTGATCGTGTATCCATCTGTCAAAATATTTCATGCATAACAATGGAATGTCATACAACCAGTTTCTTCTTCGGGCAGTTCTCTTCCGGCAAAAAAATTAATTGAATCAGAAATAATTATTAAAATAGTTTAACCTGTTGAAAATGGATGAAATTGTTACAAACGAGAGTCATGAGGCACATATTCGAATTATTCGTCAACTCATCGGAAAATTGATCGCGGTCGGCAGCCTAGAATAGAAATAGATAGATAATTCATCGGCTAAGGTGGAGTGTGCCATCTGCAAATGCTACGTTTTCATTAAAGCAAGACGGTTATCAGCAAGAAATTGCCTTTGGATGGTTGGAAAACATACCACCCACATTCAAAACCATTCGGAACCTGAAAGTGAGTAGAAAAATCAGTGGGGTTGTGTACAAGACACGACCGGTTGACGTAGACTACGTTAAACCAAGTGATGCATTATAATGTCAAGGAAATTCTGTGTGGTTATTATTAGCGTTAAAAGGGTTTCAATTATTCGTGCCGGTCGCTTACCCTTACCGATAGAAGCAGTTTAAGTCACAATATGACGGGTGCGGCTCTTCATGGGACATTAGACCAGCGTTTTGAAGCCAGTAAGTAAGAAAATTCTATTGTACGCTCTTGAGATATTATTTAGTGGCCCTGAAGTTTTATGTAATTTAGTATGTAGGAAAATTCTCTTGTACACTCATTATAACTTCTTTGCGGCCCTGGAAAGGGCCTTTTGGTTTAAATGATGACAGGACCACGGTTGCACGTTTTACGATGGACTATCTTTAAGGCCTAGAAGATAGTTGAGGATCTGTTAGGGAATATAAAATTATTTAATTAATGATAGTTTTGCTCATTCTTATAATCATAATCACTTAACATTACTAAATGTTTATTCGTATGTCATACTGTGCCTGAATGGTCTGCGTCTCGGAATTCTCACCATCGCCGGAACCATCAACAATGTTTTGCATCGTTTGGGGGATTTCAGTAACGACAGGCAGCGGAGGAAATTCTATAATACGCACATACAAACATATATTTTGACTGATACCTTGTCTCCTTTTCAACATTCACCATTTAAATGTCATACCATTCGGATCATTTGTATACAATCTGAGTTGTAGTATGCCTTTGCATAATTCAACTTCAAAGATTCAAAGAATTAGAATTTAGGCAATTTTAGCAATTCTGGATTTCAAGGGTAATAATAAACATTGAAATACTCTAGAATTCAAATTTCGATAAAATTCGTTATTAGAAAATATCCGCAGGTTTAGTGATGGTTATGAAAACACAATAATCAATTGCAACATTTTCAAATGTGTAAGCGTCTCTTAAAATGTTCAAAGTTTAGGAAGTTTTATCAAACAGAATATAACAAAAATTATCTTGCAGTTGTTGTAAGGTTATATATAAGAATATAGGGTACATGTCCCTTGGCTCTGTCGATTATGTAGCGCACGATTACAGTTTTAACTATAACTCATACAATAATTTAGCTAGTAACGATATTCAACAAGTTATACCTTTGCTAAGACATGCTTAATAAGGCGTTTGCTGTACTGGACCATGAAAAGTCACCAACTAACATTATTGAATCGAAAACTTTCGAAGGATATCATTAAAGATACTTGTTCGAACGAATTTCAGTAAAGTTTGTTTATTTCATCGCTCCGGGCATTTATTTATATTATCGCTTCGGGCATTCGGCTATATTCGGTATACTATACGGAATTTAAAGCTACTTTATAACATCTAAATGACTTTCTCATGTGATCAATCGGCCATTCCATTTCAAAACATTAAAATTCCCACTATATTCATTTAGTTATATAGGTATTGGTATGAATAAGTCCTTCGAAAAATACACAACCGCTCACTCTTACTTTTCCATTGAAAACTTTTATAATCTACATTTTACTATGTGATGAATACATTTGGCCATAGTTGGGAATGTAAGGTTAAATGCGTACCTAAAATATGGTCTATGGTTTTCTTGTGAAATTATTATTCATGATTCTATGTGAATATCAGGTAAATTAGTGAATTCAATATGGCTAAAACGTTAAGGAAAACGAAATATATATAAATATATTAGATCTCGCAGAAGAAAGAGAGTGAGTTTTATAAAATACTAGCTGATCCCGGTGCGAGCGTTGCTACGCCTGCAACTAAATGAATGAACATTACATAGAACTGACGCTTTTTTTAATGAGTTTTTTTAGTATAACGAGTTCAAACTTATCAGAACATTCTTCTTACCCAGACAATACACAGTTTGTGGCTAAGTTACCTGGATAATTCTCAGGATTGGTTGAAATTTGTGTTTGAATTCGCCATAGAAACATTTCTTGCATTCAAAAACCCTGCATACCATTTTTGATTCCATTTGCTTGATTAGTTCTCAAGCTATGCAGAAATTTGTGTAACATTTGTATGCGAGCCGGAAGGGGGAGCGGTCTCAAACAATCATAAGAACCTTCCCCAGCCCCAGAAATACCTGCATACATATTTTCACTCCGATCGGTCAGACAGACAGTCCATTTTAATCCATTAAAATCCATTTTAATATATATAAAAATCCTGTTTCCAATAACCCCCACATGCCAAATGTGGTATCATTTACTTGAATAGTTCTCGAGTTATGCAGAAAATTGCGTTTCATTTATATGGAACCTCTCATTAAGAGGACAGAGTGGTCTTAAACCACCATAGGAATATGTCTCTCCTTTGAAAAATTCCACATGCCAAATTTGATTCCATTTGCTTTATTAGTTCTCGAGTTATGCAGAAATTTGTGTTTCATTTGTATGAGAGCTTACCCCTGCCCCCTGCTTCAGAAGGCGGAAGAGTCTCAATGACCATAAAAACATTTCTCTCCTTCAAAAACGTCCATATGACAAATTCGGTTCCATTTGCTGGAATAGTTCTCGAGTTATGCAAAAAATTGTGTTTCATTTATATGGGAGATCCCTCCTTCCACTTTTAGATGGCGGAGGGGTCTCAAATCATCATAGAAACATTTCTCTCCTTCAAAAACTTAAATATGAAAATTTGGTTCCATTTTCTTGATTAGTTCTCGAGTTATGCATAAATTTGTGTTTCATTTGTATATGAGCCCCCCCCTCATCAGAAATGGGAGGGGTCTCAATTGAAACAGTATTCATCTACAAAAACCTCCACATACCAGATTTGGTTCAATTTGCTTGATTAGTTCTCGAGTTATACAGAATATTGTATTTCATTTGTATAGGAGCCCTCTCTTCAGGGCGAAAAGGAATCTGAAACCATCATAGAAACCTTTCTTGCCTTTAAAACCTCACACATGCTAAATTTGGTTTCTTTGTTTGGGTCTCAAACCACCGTAGAAACATTTCTGCCTACAAACCTCCACATGCCATATTTGGTTCCATTTGTTTGATTAGTTCTTGAGTTATGCAGAAAATAGTTTTTCATTTGCATGGGAGCCCCCCATTCTAAAGGCAAGAGGGGTGTCGAACTATAATAAGATCCTGTCCTGACCCAAAAACCCCTGCATACAAATTTGCATAGCGGTAGGGATAGTTCTCATGTTTGGTTTAAATTTGTAGTTTTGTATTTTTTTGTCGTAAATTACCACAAAAACATTTCTTGCCTTCAAAAACTCACCCATACCAATTTTGGTTCCATTTGCTTGATTAGTTCTCGAGTTATGCAGGTATTTGATTTTCATTTGCATGGATCCCACCCTTTCTAGAAGTGGAGGGCTCTCGAACTATCATAAGATGCTTTCCTGGACCCAAAAACCACTGAATACAAATTTGCAAAGCAGTAGGTATAGTTCTCATGTTTGGTTGAAATTTGTTCCATTTGTATGAGAGCCTCTCTTTTAGGGGGAGGAGGGGCTTTGAACCACCATAAAAACATTTCATGCCTTAAAAACTCGTCCATTCCAAATTTGGTTCCATTTGCTTGATTATTTCTCGAGTTATGCAGAAATGCAGAAATTTGGGTTCAATTTGTTTGAGAACACCCCCTTCCCCTTCCTCTTCATATGACGGAAGAGTCTCAAATCACCATAGAAACATTTCCTCCTTCAAAACTTCCACATGCGAAATTTGGTTCCATTTCTCTTATTAGTTCTCGAGTTATGCAAGGATTTGCGTTTCATTTGAATAGATATCCCCCTTTTAAAAAGGGGAGGGGTCTCAAATCAACATAGAACAATTTTTTGTCTTTAAAAACCACCACATACTAAATTTGGTTCCATTTGCTTGATTAGTTCTCGAGTCATTCAGAATAGTTTATTTCATTTGTATTGGAGCCCTCCCCCCCCTTTTTAGTAGAGGGAAGGGGTCTCAAACCAACATAGAAACATTTTTTGTCTTAAAAAACCACCACATGCTAAATTGTCTGTTCCGTTTGCTTGATTAGTTCCCGAGTTATGCAGAAAATTGTGTTTTATTTGTATGGGAGCCCCCCCTTTTATGACGGGGAGGGTTCTCAAGCTACCATAAAAACCTTTTTTGCCTTCAAAAACTCACACATCCTAAATTTGGTTTCTTTGGCTTGATTAGTGCTCGAGTTGTGTAGAAATTTGTATTTCATTTGTATGGGAGCCCCCCTTTCCAGTGAAAGGAGGGGTCTCAAAGCATCATAAGATTATTCTCCGGCCCCAAAAATCTCTGCGTACAAAATTTCACGCCGATCGGTTCTTCCGCTTGCGAGTTAAATCGTGACAAAGGAAACCCCAACTCATTTTTATTATATAGATAACGTCATTAATTAACAGAAAAACATTTGATTTATCCTCGGAACATAGAAAGTTGCACTTTATCTTCTTCCAAAGTAACGTCGCGTTTTTTAATCGCGTTGGTTTGTGCGCTCCCATAAGCCGCCATGTAATCTCACAGCGGCGATTTTTCCACCGCGATTTCGCTGCCGCGGTGGCAAAAAATTGCTGCAGTTTGCGTGGAGCCTTCATTTGTGCGGCAGCGGAGCTGGTGCAGAGGCAGCTGGTGGTCACGTAGCAGCTGGTGGTGGTAGTAGCAAGGCTCTCCCAAACAGCGATCGTCGCGATATGTAGGCAAAATGGCGGATTATGAGCGCGCACTTCGCGTCGGTTTTGTGCAAGCTGCCACTTACCTCTTCCGTGGCGATTGTTTCGCCGCGACTTCGAAAACGCTGCAGTTGGTGGAGCCTTGAAGCAGCTCCTGCGACCAGCTCCCAGAGACCAGCTCCTTGCTGACCAGCTCCGCACAGCTTCAATGCTGCCAAACGACTGAGGAAACATTTTGCTAGCGTGCTTCTATGCCGTTCGCAGCTGCAAAGCGAGACGTACATGGGGAGACAAACGATATGATTGTTTAAAGTCTCTCTCTAACACAAAGAAGAAGAAGATGATGCAAGACGTTCGCTCGCTTCTGATTTGAAATCTGTGATAGGAAATCTGGTAACTTTACTCTGCAAAATGACATTATAAGACATCACCTTATATTTGCGTTATTTTCAATAGTTTACTATTGATTGAGAAAAATGTTTGACAATTGAATTGGAGCGTGGTAAAATTTCCGACCGATTGAAGAAGAAATCATGTAAATCTATCGTGGATTTTTCGAGTTATGCGCGTACAAAACGTACGGTTTTTCGTGACGGTCGCAAAATTTTAGATTTTCATTTGACACCCTACCCTTGCCGTAAGACGTAGTCTACGTCAAAAATCAGATGGAATTCAGTATCACTAAATAAATATTTCGTTCATTCTAGTTGATCATGCGGACGGTGCTGAGGAAAACCAGGAGGAGCATAATGAAATTGACGACCATACAGATACAAACTCAGAGGATGAGGATGAAATTGACCTGCTAGTGTTAAGATCACATAAAAAAACTCTGCAGGAGTGCAGTACCAGTCGATCTATGAAGCGAAATATAAAGATGACAACTGAAGCTGCACGAGATCCCAAGCAAATGAAAATAACAGGGTTTTTCAACAGCAAGAACGTAAACACCCTGACGTCTACCCGAAAAGAAAATGTCCATGCTTCAGACAAACCATCTTGTTCCAGCAATCGAGAAGAAATCCAGAACTGTGCTGAGTTACTAGTGCTCATTGACCGACTTCCATTGACTCAAATGGTTAAGATCATAATAAAGGAAACTGTTAAAAACAATTTCAAAAATATTTCACGGAAGCCGAATATCGGAAAAGGTGCACGGTATACGGATGAGATGAAAAATATCGGTGCTTACCTTTATTTGATGGGAGGAAGAAAAGATTATGAAGAGTTAGTTGTCAACCTTGGGCTTCCATCGGTGTCTACGATAATTAATCACATTGGGAAATCATGTGAAAAGTCCTCGAAGGACAACTACGCGTGATTCAACTGAAGAAATTCCTTGAAAAGCAAGGTCTTCCACCTGTTTGTATTTATTTCTGAAGATGGGACAAAGCTAACACCTAGGATCAAATATGACATAGCCCGCAATCAGGTTGCAGGTTTGTGTCCATCTATAAATGAAAATGGAATGCCCGAGGTGCAGTCTTTCCCAGCTACATCCCCTGAAGCTATAAAGGAGTACATCGATTCAAGAACAAAAAGCTCTATCGTTTACGTGATTTTGGCAACTGCAGTGGCTGAAAAAACCATTTCCTTCAACTTGCTAAGCTTTGGTACAGACAACAAATTTTCAGTGGATCAAGTTTTACTACTTCGTTGGGCTATTATGGAGAAACAGCTGAAAGATCATGGTATCGTCATCCTTGGGTATGCTGCTGATGGAGACTCCCGTTTGATTGCTGCTATGAAGGTGAGAATGGGTTTACCACGTGAATTGAATAACAGCCTTCACGGAATACCTGAAGAATGGCAACATTGGTACGCTGCTAAAAGCCAGTCATCTCTTGCATATGTGCAAGATACGATTCATTTGGTCAACAAATTGAAAAATGCAGTGCTGTCATATACAAGGGCATTACAGATTGGTAAGTTTAGTTCAAAATCGTTCCTCTTTTAAGTTTTTATGCTAATTTCAATATTCGCAGGAAAATATCCTGCTTCACGAGGACATCTAGAAATCGTAGCCAGAGAAGGTAAAGAGAAAACTGGCCTTCTGCTAACTGACTTGAGCAGCATGATAAAATGTGTGTCAAAACATTTGAAAAACTCATCGATCCACGAGTAATGAGTCTGTTGACAACACAACCTGGCACAAATGGAACTATAGCTTATGTAGCCCTAATGAAGTCTGTTTTTGATGCATATGAGAATCCTGAACTGAATCCACTTCAACGGGTGGAAGAAATCTGGTTTGCAACATTTTTCATTCGCTGCTGGCATAGCTGGATAAAAAGTAGTCGAAATTTGAGGCTAGATGAACAGTTCATAACAGATAATGCTGAGTTAGGAATAGAAATAAACGCTCACTCTCTAATAAGTCATTTAATTCATTGTCGTGAGCTTGGTAAACCAGAATTATTTTTGCCTTCATTGATGAATTCCCAACATTGTGAACGCTCATTTGGTAACGCTCGATCGATGTCAGGAGTACAAAATACTGTTATCAACTTTGATATTCTGGAGTACCTGAACAAAGCATCTCGTTTCGAGTACCTCGACGAACTTAGAATTGCTTTGAAGGACAAATTTGAGTTCGCAAGATGTGGCTATAAAACCACTTCGTATAAACACTTCACATTTCCATCCAATCTGGAAATTGCGGCTGCTGTGAACAATGGAAAGCATCGCGCAAAGGTACTGCTTGATTTCACTGGCCTAGAATGTGAAGAAGCAGATTTTTATTGCTGTCTTACAAGTTTGAAGAGATCAGACATTCATCCGCTGGAAGAAGTCGATATTTGTGAGGAGCAGTGTGGCATGTTTCGTAACGAATCGTTTGATGAAGCTGAGAATCAGCCTGAGGACGAACCTGAAGATGCAATTTTCGAGGCTGATGTATTGCTCAACAAAATTGGTGCAGATATCAACTATTTATGCAAACAAACGTTAATCAGTACAGACTCGAGTACAGGTATGTATAACATATATGCAAACTGCAACTTTTTCTAAGACAACTGTTTTTTTTTTCTTCAGGTGAACCTGTGAAAGGCTTTTTTAAAATCCTGACCTCGACTGGCGAAATAATGTTGGCTCGTATAAGTACAGTTGTCTGGCTACTTTCCAATGATCGAACTAAGATAAGCAATCATAGGCTGTTGAGATTTCGTATGCCAAAAGCTATTAATTCAGTCAGTACAGTGTACACCAACCAAATTTGTTCCTTTATTTCGATTGGAGATTGGTTTCTTTTTGATCATAAACCGAGTAACAGATGCAACGTAGCTGTTGCTCAAGTTCTCGGGTTCTGTTTTTACTAGGCAAATTAAAACGAGAAAGAGAGTGCAGTTTGAAGACTGTACCTGTTAAGGTTCCTGATTCCGTAGAACATCCACGAGGAATAGGAATCATTTGTAATAAATTTTCAATTCTTGATAATAATATTCTTGGCATAATATCAGATCCAAGCAAAATCAATATAACGAACTATATTAGTCACATGGAAAACCAACTATGACAGAGTCAGGGCTAAAGATAAGCGATAAAATTAGATCATATTTGAACACTTTGGTAGACCACTGAGGAAGGTGGAAAGGATACAAAATTATTAACAACGCAATTTATTATATAAATCCATGCTTTGTAACTCAACAATTAGTTAAAAGTGAGTAAAAATTTAATAAAATATCTTTATCATATAAACCTGACTTATAATCTTCACTAATGATCAAAGCCGTACCATAATCTCTTGATACCCTTATAAGAGGTTTTTTTACCACCCATCGTCCATGTAGAGGACCAGGACCCATGGTACTAGATTATATAAACGCTCAATATGAATTAAAAACAATCATGGTTTATTCAGTCTAACCAATCTCGGGAACAATAACAAAATAACAAATTAAAATCACTCAGCATACTGAATTTCGAGAACAGTTTTCGGCGTGTATTCACGTTTGAAGGAATTTTCGATGTAAGCTTCTGGGCTTGCTTCTGGGTGATTCTCAGGTAAAGTTTCTTCCAGATTTCCAGCGTCTCCAGAACTTGAGGAAGTATTATTGAGAAACTCAAGATCACCATAGTTTTCAAGCACATCTTCGTAGAGGATGAGCTCATATTTCTGCATCGGCTCAGCAGAGCCTCGATCAGAGCTTAGAGTAATAGATGAAGCCTCGGGTGGAGCTGGAACATTAGGAGCTACTTGGCATCAATCCATTATCGTCAGGTGAGGATCTCATTTCAGTATTCATATTCGTAGCATTTTCAGCAGTGGGCTGAACTGTTGGCGAATCCGCATAAGCAGGTCGACGAAAATATGTATCCAGAGTATTTTTCTTACAAGATACATGTTCCTGAACATGTTGAGTAAAGTTGGATACAATCCATCCCCACGATCCATTTTTGTTATCACGAGTACTCAAAGCTACGGATTTGTTGCAATGAAAGCACATCACATTAGCTCGACGAGATCCCAAAATGTCAATTTGTATGCGTTGCGGTACTGACATTCGTTTTGCTTCCAGCCACGCCTTGATTTTCGATAGAATTATAGTGGATTGTTCATCATCACAAGCTTTTTTCGAGGTTCCATTTCCATTAGCAGCATCTGTGAGTTTCGGCCTTTAAAACGGAACATGAAAAAGAAAATCAGCTGACTCAATCTGTCTCGTAAAATACCTTATAGGTCCTATAACTTATAAAGTTATTGCATTAATGTTAGTCGTTTATGTTACTCAAGTAAAAGAAGTGACATAAACGGTAAACAATAATGCACATATATCATATTTATAAACGTTGGTGATGGTATATTATGAACAAAGTGTACAAAAGTTTGAAAATTGTTTAAGCTCGTGTACATGCCAATATTTCATTTAAAAAAACACATAATGGGCTCGATAACGGGTTTATTTTTTATTTACATTTGCAAGACATGTCAGATATAATGATACACAAGCTCTATTACAAAATTGGTTCCATGTTGTATTTGTCATTAATTTTTTTAAATTAACTCATGTAACATGTAATTTTATAAGTATTTCAGAGTATTGACTTATTTGGGTATTTTTCTGTGAATTATTTGATTTCAGCGTATTTTACGAAATTTAATGTATTTTTTCGCGTATTTTTCCATGCATGTATTTACAATTCAGTTCAAAACATAAGTTGATCGCCCCTCGCTATTTTCTTTCTTTTCAGGCGAGGATACACACAAAGAATAATGATTATTAAAATTAAAAAAACCATTGCCAAAATTGAAAAGTTGCGTTGGTTCTTTTTCGTAGAAAGCGGTTTGCTTTCAAAACAAAAACCCTCAAACCGTCAATTCAAAATTTTGCTGCTCTGTACATTTAAAAGTTGAAATTTTCAAAATAAATTGTAGAACTGTCAAATCGAAACTGTGGCATCGTTGAAAAGGAAAGTAAATTATTTTTATTTCAAAATAAACTTTTATCCAGAGAGTGTCAAGCAATAAAAATAAAAATGGGCTATTTTGATTGAAATAAAAAATATTTCTTCACTAAAAGGTTTTTTTTTCAGATTAATAGGAAATTCGTAATAAAACAGTGGCATCGTTAAAATTGAAAACATAATATTTTTATTGTAACATAAACTTTCAAGCAATGTTCTCCATGTAAAAATTTAGGAACTTATGGCATCTGCTGCCGTTCGTCATCGCTTGAGGCACCGCTGCAAAAAAGGGGGTTGATTAATTCAATAAATACTTTTAAACAATTAAAACTTACCCATCCTTCAGACAGAGATTGTTGGTTTTGTATTTCGGTGATTGTGCTAACAATATCGAAGTTTTTTTTTCACGAAACGCGTTTATCACGCAATGCGTACGAAAGCGGTCATGAACAAAAAACCACACCACACAGTAGACGAGAACGCGGACAACTATTATGAAAAAAATCCAAACGACGACGAAGACGAGGACAATGACTTGCTTTGTGTTGGTGGATATGACAGTTCTACAATTTTCACGGTAAAAGAAAAAACTTTTAAATTTACACGCTGAATCGAAAAAACCCACTTTCAAATCAAATACATAACTTTTGCAGTGGATAATTTTACTTTTAATTTAATGAAAAATAAACACTTTTTAGAAGAAAAGCGCAAAACTTTTAACAAAACAATTTCCCTTTTTTGTGTGTAGTAGTGAGGATGATGGCAGGTCCGTTTTGCAAATAACGAAGAAAATAAACAACATGAGGCAAAGAATCAAAGAAAAGTCGGGCCGGAAGCAGTTAGGAAGCCGAAAAATTGCTCTGAATGAATTCAAAAGATAGTTTTTCCAGTTGTTGAAACGCGTTGTGTTAGAACAATCGCTATGAACTTAGTAAGCTCAAGGAACATTTTTTAAATTGGCTTTTCTGTAAAGAGAATTTAATTTTTTTTATGATTGTTCTGGTATAAATCAAACCATGCAAATAAATCGTTCCACAAAAATATTTATTTGTTGCTTGGAATCCGGGATCACCAAAAACACTTCATCCTGTATATTTGATAATGCTCCCCCTTCGGGTTTCAGAATCATCTTCCAAAAATGTTTGTGCTAAAAAGTTCACATTTTCTCAAAAAAAAAAGTAGAGTTGCTTGAACTTTTCGTCGTGTTTTATAAACTTCACTGAACGATCAAAACTTTGATAAACACGGTTTACGTCGACTACCATTGGAAATGATAAATTCACAAAATCTCCCAGCTACGTTTTATGTTGTTCCTTCCACGCAACACACGATTCTGTTAGTTCGGTTTCAACTGAGTATGCTTTACAGGTGACTCAACATTTTGTGAACATTTACTCAGTTTATTATTTTTATTCATATGGATTTGGATGTTTGAAAAGTAAATACTCAAAATCTTGCTTTTGTCATATCGACGTCAGTGAATGCTCAAGTAATTGGTTTGCAATACGCATTTGAACAAAGCAAAAGCTATTACTCACTTATTGAGAAATTCAACTTGAAAAAAGATGAAGACACCGAGTGGTGATAAATCTGACAGCTCCCATTTTAAAGTATAGGACGAAACTTTTAAAATGCTTCTAGAAAATTCAAATGAAATTCCAATAAAAAGCGGTTTATTGTTCAAACTTAGACAATTTTACAGTATTCGATAATTTTTTACCGAACTTTCAACAGCTGAACAGTTCGGTAATCCGATTTAACGGACGTCGGTAAAATTTGACAAGTTCCGGTAATTTTTGTACCGGAGTACTGTAAAATTTCACCGAAATCCTTGTAAATTGAATTACCAAACGTTCAGCTGTTGAAAGTTCGGTAAAAAATTACCGAATACTGTAAAGTTTTCTAAGTGTGTATGATGTAAGAATAAACTCGTTTGAAACACGCAAAGGAGATCGACAAGGCGATGGTCTTTTCTGGCCTCCTGTTTAACATTGCGCAAGAAGGTGTTAAGAAATGTGCGGTTTTTCGATAAATCCGCCGAGTTTATCTGCTTCGCTGACGACGTGGACATTCCAGGTGGTAGCTGATCCGCACACCAAGCTGAAACGTGAAGCGGAAAAGGTTGGATTGAAGGTGAATGCGTTGAAGACTTAGTATCTGTTGGCTGGAGGAACCGAGCCTGATAGAGCTCGCATAGGCAGAACTGTGACAATCGACGGAAGCGAGTTCGAGGTGGTGGGAAAGTTTGTGTACCTCGGATCATTGGTTACGTCGGATAATAACAGCAGCAGAGAAACTTGGAGACGCATTAATACCGGAAGTCGTGCCTACTATGAACTCCACAAGACCTTTAGGTCTGGAAAACTTCATCCCCGTACAAAGTATGCCTTGTACAAAACTCTGATAAGACCGGTAGTCCTCTACGGGCATAAGACGTGGACAATGCTGGAATAGGACCTGCATGCATTAGGAAGTTTCGAAAATCGGCGGTGTATGTGAAAACGGTGTATGGAGGAGAAGGATGAACCACGAGCTGGCGCAGCTCTATGGGGAACAAAGTATCCAGAAAGTCGCTAAAGCTGGAAAGGTACAATGGACGGGACACGTATTAAGAATGTCGGACAACAACCCTGCAAAAAAAAGTGTTTGCCTCGAATCTGAGCGGTACAAGATGCAGAGAAGCGCAGCGAGTTAGGTGGTTAAACCGAGTGGAGCAAGACCTTGGAAATGTGGGACATTCGAGGAACTGGAGACAAACAGCCCTAAACTGAGTTTTGCGATCCTAATAGGACGTTAGACCAGCATAAGTAAGTTAGCATTTTTGGATGTTTTTTTTTCTTGTGATTTTATAAATAAAATAAAAGCTAAACAATATTGAAAAAAAAGTTCTTCCAATTTCATTCTTAAGGCTTGTATGCAGCTTAAAAGTAATGTACATTATAAAAGGAAGAGTAACGGTCAAGAAATGCTTTTACTGTTGGAATTCCACATAGAGTTTTTATTACCAAAGTTGGTAAAATGTAATTGGGTTTTCAAACAGCTTAGTTTTTAGCAATGAACTCAGCACTTTTTTCCGTTTCCAAAAACTCAGTAAATAGCCCAACTGTCAAAAAGTACTGGCTTGGCCAGTAAAAGAAAATATTGACTTTCTCTGTAATAGATTAGTTTACATTTATTTTTACTGAGTTGCGCGTTTTGTTTTTATGGCAAAAACCCATTGTTTTGTTTCTTTAGAGATGGAATTGAAACAGTATTATTAACAGCTTAGAAAAACTTGTTTCACTTCCCCTGGGTGAATTTTGGTTGTTTACACCGCTTTTGTCATCGAAAAACAGTCAGAATGATAAAAATCTTCTTGAAACCTGCGGCTTGACACGGAAACTCGAGTCCATCGTAATTTCGGCCGAGAAATGCTGAGAAAGAAAGCAATGCGTTTTTTCTCCAGTCTTTTTACCCTTCTTACATCAATAGAAGGGTATTAAGATCGCTTGAAAACTCGACTTTTTATCCGAGGCCCACAGGGCCGAGTGTCATATACCATTCGACTCAGCTCGACGAACTGAGCACATGTCTGTGTGTATGTATGTGTGTGTGTGTGTGTGTGTGTGTGTGTATGTGTGTGTGTGTGTGTGTATGTGTGTGTGTGCGTTACAAATAATGTCACATCGGTTTCTCAGCCATCTGTGAACCGATTTCAGTTCTATTGACGGCAAATGGAAGCTACAACATTCCCATAGAACGCTATTGATTTTTTTTCATTCGGACATTTCGTTACGAAGATATGAACGAAACAGTACTTGAAGGCCTATTATAATAGTAATCAAACAGTTTAGTCTCCGATTACATACTGAGCTATTTGTGTACCGATTTTAGTTTTGTTGGTGTCAAATCAAAGCTATGATATTTCCAAATAACTGGTCAAAATTTCATTATGATTGAATAATTCTTCATGGAGATATGACCAAAACAATACCTGAGAACACATAATTGTGAGATGACAATATACTCGTTGCAGTGCAAAACCGAACAAAACCAATCACACAATCGATGCCGCTTGCATTCTATTGTGTCGTATCTGGAGCGTTGTATAGCACATACAGCGGACTAGCCACACTATGCTACTGTATAGAATTAGAGCAGCATCGATTGGTTCGAGTGGCTGGTTTTCAACTGCAACAGTATATTCGAAAATTACACAAAGTCTCCATTTACAATTTTCAACGAATATGTACTTATTTAAGCATCTTGAATCCATATCGATAATCAAAATTGAAGCTCAGGATTGAAGCTTTGTTAACGCCAAATTAAAGTTATAAAATTTCCAAATAAGTGTTCAAAATTTCATTATATTAACTTCCCTTTTACCCTTCTTACATCAATAGAAGGGTATTAAGATCCTTGAAAACTCGACTTTTTATCCGAGGCCCACAGGGCCGAGTGTCATATACCATTCGACTCAGCTCGACGAACTGAGCACATGTCTGTGTGTATGTGTGTGTGTGTGTGTGTGTGTGTGTGTGTGTATGTGTGTGTGTGTGTGTATGTGTGTGTGTGCGTTACAAATAATGTCACATCGGTTTCTCAGCCATCTGTGAACCGATTTCAGTTCTATTGACGAGCAAATGGAAGCTACAACATTCCCATAGAACGCTATTGATTTTTTTCATTCGGACATTTCGTTACGAAGATATGAACGAAACAGTACTTGAAGGCCTATTATAATAGTAATCAAACAGTTTAGTCTCCGATTACATACTGAGCTATTTGTGTACCGATTTTAGTTTTGTTGGTGTCAAATCAAAGCTATGATATTTCCAAATAACTGGTCAAAATTTCATTATGATTGGATAATTCTTCATGGAGATATGACCAAAACAATACCTGAGAGCACATAATTGTGAGATGACAATATACTCGTTGCAGTGCAAAGCCGAGACAAAACCAATCACACCAATCGATGCCGCTTGCATTCTATTGTGTCGTATCTGGAGCGTTGTATAGCACTTACAGCGGACTAGCTACACTATGCTACTGTATAGAATTAGAGCAGCATCGATTGGTTCGAGTGGCTGGTTTTCAACTGCAACAGTATATTCGAAAATTACACAAAGTCTCCATTTACAATTTTCAACGAATATGTACTTATTTAAGCATCTTGAATCCATATCGATAATCAAAATTGAAGCTCAGGATTGAAGCTTTGTTAACGCCAAATTAAAGTTATAAAATTTCCAAATAAGTGTTCAAAATTTCATTCTGTTAACTTCCCTTTTTTTTTTTACTTTAAGTTTGATTTTTAATTATTTCTAGCATTAACATAAACTGATTTTTGAACACTGTTAATGTCATTTTCACTATTCATTATGTTTTATTAATTGAACATATGAAAAATTGAATATCTTCATAACTTCGTCTTTTACCCTTCTTACATCAATAGAAGGGTATTAAGATCACTTGAAAACTCGACTTTTATCCGAGGCCCACAGGGCCGGTGTCATCTACCATTCGACTCAGCTCGACGAACTGAGCACATGTCTGTGTGTATGTATGTGTGTGTGTGTGTGTGTGTGTGTGTGTGTGTGTGTATGTGTGTGTGTGTATGTGTGTGTGCGTTACAAATAATGTCACATCGGTTTCTCAGCCATCTGTGAACCGATTTCAGTTCTGTTGACGGCAAATGGAAGCTACAACATTCCCATAGAACGCTATTGATTTTTTTCATTCGGACATTTCGTTACGAAGATATGAACGAAACAGTACTTGAAGGCCTATTATAATAGTAATCAAACAGTTTAGTCTCCGATTACATACTGAGCTATTTGTGTACCGATTTTAGTTTTGTTGGTGTCAAATCAAAGCTATGATATTTCCAAATAACTGGTCAAAATTTCATTATGATTGGATAATTCTTCATGGAGATATGACCAAAACAATACCTGAGAGCACATAATTGTGAGATGACAATATACTCGTTGCAGTGCAAAACCGAACAAGACCAATCACACAATCGATGCCGCTTGCATTCTATTGTGTCGTATCTGGGCGTTGTATAGCACATACAGCGGACTAGCCACACTATGCTACTGTATAGAATTAGAGCAGCATCGATTGGTTCAGATGGTCTGGTTTTCAACTGCAACAAGTATATTCGAAAATTACACAAAGTCTCCATTTACAATTTTCAACGAATATGTACTTATTTAAGCATCTTGAATCCATATCAGATAATCAAAGTTGAAGCTCAGGATTGAAGCTTTGTTACGCATAATTAAAGTTATAAAATTTCCAAATAAGTGTTCAAAATTTCATTATGTTAGCTTCCGTTTTGCCCTTCCTACATCAATAGAAGGAGTTATTAAGATCGCTTGAAAACTCGACTTTTTATCCGAGGCCCACAGGGCCGAGTGTCATATACCAATTCGACTCAGCTCGACAGAACTGAGCACATGTCTGTGTGTATGTATGTGTGTGTGTGTGTGTGTGTGTGTGTGTGTGTGTGTGTGTGTATGTGTGTGTGTGCGTTACAAATAATGTCACATCGGTATTATCAGTCATCTGGTGAACCGATTTCAGTTCTGTTGACGGCAAATGGAAGCTACAACATTCCCATAGAACGCTATTGATTTTTTTTCATTCAGGGACATTTCGTTACGAAGATATGAACGAAACAGTACTTGAAGGCCTATTATAATAGTAATCAAACAGTTTAGTCTCGATTACATACTGAGCTATTTGTGTACCGATTTTAGTTTTGTTGGTGTCAAATCAAAGCTATGATATTTCCAAACAACTGGTCAAAATTTCATTATGATTGGATAATTCTTCATGGAGATATGGACCAAAACAATACCTGAGAACACATAATTGTGAGATGACAAATATACTCGTTGCAGTGCAAAACCGAACAAAACCAATCACACCAATCGATGCCGCTATGCATTCTATTGTGTCGTATCTGGAGCGTTGTATAGCACATACAGCGGACTAGCCACACTATGCTACTGTATAGAATTAGAGCAGCATCGATTGGTTCGAGTGGCTGGTTTTCAACTGCAACGAGTATATTCGAAAATTCACAAAGTCTCCATTTACAATTTTCAACGAATATGTACTTATTTAAGCATCTTGAATCCATATCGATAATCAAAATTGAAGCTCAGGATTGAAGCTTTGTTAACGCCAAATTAAAGTTATAAAATTTCCAAATAAGTGTTCAAAATTTCATT
>JASCZW010014323.1:0-40711 GCA_034211315.2 Aedes japonicus
GATATCGGTCGTGCGAAAGACTCTCTTGCTCTCTATTCTATTTTAGACGAGTCAATTTATACAGAGATCTCCAACACAGTGCTTTGCACTTTAAAGCGGGTAAATGCAATTTTAGACCGCCAGAAAGTTTGTCGCGTGCCAATTGTTCCATTGGAACACGTGCTGGTATTCCGCGCCACAAGAAAGAACCCATGGTCGCCGTTAGTTTTGCTGTATGAATACAGTACAGTGGAATAATGGATGCAACATACCATGTTTTGGCCGTAATGAACGTATTCAATAGAATTACTTTTTGTTGCAGGTTGAGACTTCTTAGTGAATGCAACCACAGCTGCTGGGCCAATTTTGATACAAAGGTATCCCAATTGACTTTAATCATTGTGCGGATTGAGTTTAGGAAGTATACCCCTGGAATTTTAATTTTATCTGTTGTTTGTAACCATGGGATCTCTATTAATGCAGCCGACGTCTATGGCAACAGTCTTTGCCCGATTTAATTTTGCGCCAGCGAATTTGCGAACGAAATTTTTCGTTCGAATTGGACAAAAAGTTCATTGATGCATTCAATCGCTTGCATATTGGTGACTACCACAGATATATCGTCTGCGTAGGCTACTACGAGGTCGGGATCGACGATTCGCTCTATTTGGTGAAGTAACGGATGGAGGTAGATGACGAAGAGAAGCATTGATAACGGATCTCCCTGACGGACCAAGCGTTCGATGCGAAAACTTTGAGAGAGGTGTCCATTAACCATCAGCCGAGAAGAAGATCGTTCTGTAATACGAGCTAGTAGATCAAACAATGCTAGATTTATACCTAGTTGGTGCATGGTTCCGTATAGGAATGAATGTGATACCCGATCAAAAGCATGATCAAGGTCAAAGCTTATTAGCTTGCCTTTTTGCTTCCTCGCTATAAGTTGTGCAATCCGATCTTTAAGAGAGAGGGTGGCTTCGAAAATTGAGTGTCCATCGTTTGAGCACTTCTGAGAATCACTCAAAATACGATGAGTCTTCATTACGAGCTCTAGTCGTGCTTTCAAAACTCTACTAAGAATTTTAAAGTCCGAGTTTAGAAGGCTGATCGGACGATACCCTCATGCGGTGTTTGCCGTTCCCCTTTTTCTCACTTTTATGTACGCCCTAGGTAGAAACACCGTGATATGTTTTTTTAAAGAACCGCACTGGTCACTACTAAAAATAGTTTGTAGTGTTGATAAAAGTGAGAAAAAAAAGTATGTAAAAAGAAAATTGCCAACTCATTATAATCCGTTTGTAAAGAACTTCGTCAAAATACAATCTTCATTTTAAAAAAAAAAAATATAACCGTACAAGAAAAAGTCCATACAAAATAATCCGTTTTATATCAGTAAAACATCGTCAGTTACAATCTTGAAAATTGATTTAAAAAATTTACTTACTGTTTAGCAAACAGTTTTAACGTGCGAAATACATAGTCTTTTAAATTCTGAAAGTGTTGGCGCACGTTCATTGTGTCTTGGCATCGAATTGAAAACAATTATTCCTTTAAAATATAATGAGTTTTGTGAAGCACATGTCAAGAAATTCGGTGTTCTTATTTCATACGCGTTTCTAGTATTATATCTATGAATATCACTTCCTCTTTCAATTCGATCACACAAATATCGAGGCAGCAAACCATTAACTACTTTAAAAATGAACACCATAGTTAAATATACAATTCTCTGCTTCACCGATAACCATTGCAACGCGTCTAACATTAAAGTCGAGGAAGTGAATCTGTTACATCTCAAAATCAAACGCATTATTTTATTCTGCAAATGCTGTAGCCTCAGTATTTGTGTTTGATTGGCCAAAAATAAAATGGAAGGGCAAAAGTCCAAATGAGGAGAGATGATTGATTTGTATAGCTGTATTTTACTGCAAGTAGTTAAATCGTTTTTCAATCGGCATAGAATTCCATACTTCTTGGTAATTTTCTTGATGACATTGTCAATGTGAGCGTTGAACTTTAGCTTGTCATCAATAATCACGCCAAGATATTTAATCTCCCGGACGCGATCAATTGCCTCATCATCAATCGTAACCAGTGTTGTTGAATCATGAGCGTTTTCACGATTTGCAGCCGAGAGTTCTCTGCTCGCGAGAGGAGAGAACACAAATAATGCTGCTGTTCATCATCCCCCTATCGTTTCCGCAGGAGAGTGAATGTGTGTATTTTTGCCATTGCGCTTTCATCTCTTCATGCTATGAAACGAACTATTATGGTGTTATTTATAAAGACTTTATAGAAAGAATTTATAAAATTAGTGTGCATCCGGCTATCGAGGTTTGCGAGAACGGTTTAATTTTCGTACTGGCTGATAAAGCACGTGCGTGGACAAGACATTTGTGTGCATCTGGCATCGAATACATATTTAAATGTCAGCAAACAGAGCGCAGTGTAAGCCAATATATGAATTACATCTCAGCATTGTTATAAAAAATATGCAGTTCCTTAACTATCGATATCCATGAGTTCAAGATGTGCTGTGTTTTCTAGTGAGTTTTGGGCTGTACATTTAGTGACTTTTTTATATGTATATCATGAAACATGTCAAAATTGTATAAGATAATCTGTCTCCACTTCTATTTCACCTACATTTGACTTTTCTTTTGCATCATATTCAAGAAGCGAAGTAGACGATTAGGAGATGCTAGACCACCTTCCGTACAAAGTATATTCGATCGAAACGTCATTTTTTTTTTAATCCTATTGAACATATTATTTAGGTGTGATTCGTGGCTTTCAGATTTGAAAGTGCATATTAGACAGTCACTACGAGAGAGCTAACGATTTTTTTTGACGTAGACTACGTCTTACGGCAAGGTTAGGGTGCCTTTTGCAAATTCTAAAATAACGTCCGATAGGAAATACAAATTAAACGCTTATAACTTAATTAGTCTTCGATAGATTTTCAATATGTTTAAATCAATCGGTTGCAAAATTCCCCACGTATTGAGTCAACTATAAAAAAATATCTTTCTACAATTGTAAACTATTGAAAGTAACGCAAATAAAAGGTGATGTTTTAAAACATAGTTTTGAAGGCTAAATTTACTACATGCATAGTATTTCAGTGATTTCCATTTCAATGTTGCAATTAAGATTTCAATGTAGCAATAAACTATGTTGCAGTGAACGATAAAAAAGGGATACACCTTCGCAAACTAAATCATTCGTTCGGTATTATTCAAGCTGTGCGGAGTGGCGGGGATCGAATCTAGGGTTTTTTTTCATTAGGGCGAATCTACAATTGAGAGATTCTCTCTGGGCTTGCTCTCTTTCATTCATAAACCAATCACCTTTACGTTTTTCATTCTACTATTTGCAGAGTATGCTAGCCAGCACTGTTGTGTTTTGATCTGTACTAAAGAATCCCTCGAAAGTTTTATAATGGCGCTGTAATGAATGAAAAAGAGCGAGCCCTCCAAATTAATTTAAATAATTTATCAAACCATTTAATGAAAAAAATCCACAAAATAAGAAATTTCAACTTGATTACAAGTTCGGAAAACGTAGAGAAGAGCAAAATTTCAGCATAGGAACTCATTTCCGGCACATCGATAGAAAACATGAAATTTATTGCCGTGGGGACGACCCCGGCGTAGTGGTTAGCATCCATACCTCTCACGCCAAAGTCACGAGTTCGAATCTCACCCCCGGACAAGTCACGAAAATACCCAAACGGTATTTCAGTAACTACGACGGGAGATGAACCAGCCCAGAGCTGAAAATCTCGATAATAAAGGAAAAAAAAAGAAATTTATCAATGTTTATATATGAAATATCAAATCATACATTTGGCAAGTTAGTTAAGTTCAATAACTACAAAACAATGTCAGTATGAACGTATTCCCTGAATATTTACATTCTTTCTGACCGAACACAGAACAAATAAATTGAAGCTCATTTATGTGTTTTTGACTAACATTAGCCTTAGATTGTAGTTAGTTTAACCTGTATGTTTACTTTAAGTTTTTTTTTATCTGTGTTTGTGTGTGTTTTTTTTTCTTTCTCAAAAATGTTCAAGTCAAAAGAAACCAAAAGTTTTTTGAGAATTTAGAATTAAAAAAAATGTGTTATGTAAGCCCCACTTCAAACTCCTGCCTACCTTCCCATCCATTCAGTTGTTAATCCTATTAACCTCGAGACGGCCGCGAGTAATCGGTTCTATCCTCTTAACGTTAGTTTTAAGATAATTTATGTATACAAATATGAAAACTTGGCTCTGTAAAGTTAAGTCGATTGAGCTTGTACAAATAAATGATTTATATAAAAAAAATGTTTACGCTCCAAACAAATACACTTTTTATACCAACAGCTGAATGCTGCAATGGGGTCAATGGCGTTTCAATATTTCGCGTCGTAATTTAAAATGGAATGCCGTGATTGCGGTTAAGAAACTGTGTTAGATTTTCAACAACATCTCAGCAGCCAGCGATTTCTCGCGTACCACGAGCAAAGGAACTATCCTTTTTGACCGATTTTGTTCATCAACCTTCTGTTATAACGCAGCTATTAACATATTTTGTATTGCATAAGTTGTTGAAAGCTACACGCAGAGTCAAAGATTTGTTTATTTTGCCGTGGTATACAACAGAGGAAGTCGAGGAAGAGAATCGTCGGTTGGTTCTTTTCAAATGATACGCGAGATTTGAAATATAACGGTACGATGCAAAGATAAATAAACCCATTTGTTTTTGAAAGTCACATTCCATCTTTTTATTAAAGTGCGTGTTATGCTGAGTTTAAAAGAAAACAGATATTTATAATATCAGTCTACCACTGAAAATCCATTCCCGAATGAAGATAGCAGAAAAAGAAGATAAATCTCAATAATTATATACATTTATTTTCTAGTTTTTACTTCAACCATTTCTTTAACCGTTCCATATATACATTATGATTCCAGTATTCATGTTTTCATTCTGATTCAAACACTGCGGCAAACGCATGATGACCAAGACGCGATGCGAAATCGATTTTAAATTGATAATAATGTTTATTAAATTATATTTTACTCGCTCACTTATCAGAGTCTTCAACACACTAGCCGCTATCCCAACGTGGACCATCTGGATTAGCATTACACGGAAATCAGTTCCTTGTTTTCTCGTTTTTCCATTGTCTCACACAAGCGGCGGCATTGCTGGAATTTCCGAACCAGACAACTGCTAGCGATCAACTGAGTGAGCAAGAAATTGTTTGTTCAACAAAATAATGCTCAGACTGCGAGTCAAACGTTGCATGAGTTATTACGATCGTGCTCAAGGTCTGAGAGAGATAGAGCTGATTATTATGAACTTATTCTCTGGTTTTTCCTATTCTCGCGGTGAGTCGAATCACCATATCGTTCAAACCGTCGCGCTCCATCTCGTTCTGCAATGCTGGTACGAAAATGAACACTGTGAGTTATCTCTCTCGAAAACAGGTATTGAGCCTTGAGCGTTCGATGAGGTGAGTATATACAACATTGATCGTAACTGAGACATCCTCATTTACTCGATTCTGCGAAATTACCATAAATTTAGTTTTGCTTATATTCAATTTCAATTGCTTACATTTCAACCATCTACCTAGAAAACGCAAATCTTCGTTCAAATGGGAAACGGCTTCATTTAAATCCTTAGCTGCAATGAACGACACTGTGTCATCTGCAAACAGATTAATGTCACAAAATCGTAAAACACGTCGCATATCATTAATATACATAATAAACAAAAGGGGCCCTAATACACTTCCCTGGGGCACTCCAAGGTCATTCCCCACGGGACTAGAAACAGAATCATTAAAAACAGTCCGTTGAGTTCTGTCAGACAAATAGCTTTCAAACCATCTGTATGCAGTACTCGAAATTCCAAAGCGCTGTATTGTTTTCAACAACAAGGGCCTAGAAATTGTTTCAAAAGCGCGTTTCAGATCCAAAAAAACAGCAACTACCGTATCTCTACTCTTTAAGTTATTTTTCCATTTAGCTAATACTAAATTCAACGCGGTTTCACAAGAATGGCCTTCCCGGTAGCCAGATTGTTCCGGTATCAACAAAAAATTACTATTTAAATATTCCAGCAACAGGCCTTTCACAACAAGTTCTAAAATTTTCTCTAATGTGTGCAGCATGTTGATAGGACGAAACTCTTCGGCTTTAATCGTTCCAGCAACCTTTTGAATCGGTTGCGATTCTTTCCACACTTCAGGCACGTGCCCAGTTTGTAATGATTCATTGATAAGGTCCAGTAAAGTGTGACCAATGACATGAAAGCAATCTTGAATAACTCTAGCATTAACATTGTCTACTCCAGCCGATTTTCCTAATGAAAAGCAAATATTTCTAAGTTCATCTATTGTGATGGGGTGAAAACCTTCAAATCTGCAATTACTATTAACTGGCTGCTTTATTTCATCAGGTTCATCAACCAATTCAATAGATTGATTGATCAATGAAACACTATTGACGAAATAATCATTAAACTTAGACGCAATTGCTTGTTCAAACTTTTCTATTGTGCCGTCAAAAGTTATGGATCGCGGTTTGTAATTGCTAGGTTTTAATAAAGATTTCAAAATTTTCCATAACTCTTTGCTTGGGTTTGGATTTCATGAAATAAACCTCCCTGAATCCATTCGTTATCACAGATTTTTCGTAACACGTAAGATTAATTAAATAAACCGGGACTTCATTCACAAAATTACAAATTTTCATAAAAATCAAGATTTTCTATTTTAAAAACATGAATTTCAGCTCCGCCCTTTGAATGTTCGGTTTCGATTTTATGAAATGAACCTCTCTGAATCCATTCGTGTTGAGAAAAATGAGTTTTTATTCACAAAATTGCGAATTTTCATGAAAATCAAGATTTCCTATCAGTCAGTCAGTCAGTCAGTCAGTCAGTCAGTCAGTCAGTCAGTCAGTCAGTCAGTCAGTCAGTCAGTCAGTCAGTCAGTCAGTCAGTCAGTCAGTCAGTCAGTCAGTCAGTCAGTCAGTCAGTCAGTCAGTCAGTCAGTCAGTCAGTCAGTCAGTCAGTCAGTCAGTCAGTCAGTCAGTCAGTCAGTCAGTCAGTCAGTCAGTCAGTCAGTCAGTCAGTCAGTCAGTCAGTCAGTCAGTCAGTCAGTCAGTCAGTCAGTCAGTCAGTCAGTCAGTCAGTCAGTCAGTCAGTCAGTCAGTCAGTCAGTCAGTCAGTCAGTCAGTCAGTCAGTCAGTCAGTCATTTAGTTGAAATTTTCTCTATATTTTTCAACTTAAATTTCCTTTGTTTTCTTTTTCCTTTTATAGTTCTTCAAAAGTGTTTGCCTCTGTAGCATCCAGCAGTAGTCCGCTAGCATCGCTGGGCTCCATTTACCAGCAAAGTTCTTTTCAGTCTGTGTGATATCTTGATGAAATCGTTCTCCTTGTTCATCTAAGACGGCTCCCATATTCTCTGGGAAGAAGTCCAGATGAGAATGCAAAAAGTGCAATTTAAGTGACATATTACATCCCAGTGCAGCATACGAATCTACCAGCTCTTGAACGATGTGTACATAATCCGAAGACTTTTCATTTCCCAAGAAGTGACCACAAACCTTTTGGAAGTATTCCATGCTCGTAACTCTGTCGCGTTAAGAGTTTGCTGAAAATTGTCGTCTTTAAGGAGTTTCCTAATTTGAGGGCCAACAAATACTCCTTCTTTCACCTTGGCTTCGCTCAATCTCGGAAACTTTTTCCTCAAAAAACAATATGGTTCTCCTTGAATATCCAGCTTTTTGACAAAATGTTTGATCAACCCAAGCTTAATATGTAGCGGAGGTAGTAAAATTTTGTCCCTGTCGACAAGAGGCAGATTTGACACATTTTTCTTCCCAGGTACCATCTTGGTACGTGCTGGCCAATGCTGCTGGTGGTAATGTTTATCCCTCGCACGACTGTCCCATTCGCAGAGGAAACAACAATGCTTTGTGTAGCCTCCTTGATGCCCAGTGAGCAATGCCAGTACCTTAAGGTCTGCACAGAGATTCCACTGGTGTTCCGAATATTTGATCTTTTCCAAAAGTGTTTTTATGTTCTCATAAGTTTCCTTCATGTGAGCTGCAATGCAACTGGCACTGAAGAATAATTATTTCCATTGTGCAGTAACACTGCCTTCAAGCTTTTGCTTGAAGCGTCGATGAAGAGCCTCCAGCCAGTTGCGTGATACTCAAACTGTAGCTCTTCCATTAAACCTTCGATGTTGTTGCAAAAGACAAGATCACCGTCCATCGAAAAATATTTATTGTTATCTGAATGTCTCTTCCTATAAGATGACACCTTTACATATTTTTCCAGGACATTCCACTGCTTTAGCCTTGAAGCTAGCAGTTGCGCTTTGGTCTTGGGTAGCTCCAAATCTCGAATCAAATCGTTCAGCTCCTCTTGGGTTATAACATGCGGTTCCTCAGACTCCGAAGGTAAAAAAACTGGATCATCCTGAAAGCTTTTCTCAGATTCGCCTGGTTCCGAATCCAACTCATCAGCACGTCCAGCAATATTTGGAGATATTGGAACTGGCATTGCTTCGGAGTGCAATGTTGGGCTTGATGGGAATTCGATTTTATGCTTCAAAGCTTTGGAAAATCCATGAATTTTTGTCAAACAAAAGTAACAATCGCTCATGTGATTGGTTGGATTAGTCCACACCATAGGTTTGGCAAAAGGTAAGCCTTTGTGCGAACCTTTCATTCAACCAAGCAATGTTCGGTAGCATAAGCAACAGGAGTATGTTTTTTTTAAATCAGTTCGTATATTTGTTAGGCTCAGACAACAACATTTTTGCGGATCGTTCAGACAAATTCGCGACATTTTTACAAAAATAAAAAAACGCGTCCGTAACACTCAAATAGCTAGCTTTGAATGAATAAAAAATGATTGTGCAAGGCTGAAGAGAGTCAACATGAGCATTAATTGACGCCAAAGCAAGACAGCAATAATGACACAAATTTTGTGCCGCAAATACGCCAATAGACCTTTTCGACATTTAATCGTCTTTCTTTGTCTAACATGCGGGGATTAATGCACGGTTTGGTTTCCCACAACTTCGTTGACTTCTCACTCGCACTGCTTCGATTCAAAACTTGCAGCAGTGTGCGCAAATTAAACGGCAAAAAGCTCTATAAAATGCCGCATTAAGCTACGTGCTTGAGGATTCTTGCTTTCTTTTTTAACATATCTTTTCCTTATTATCTCGAGCAATAGTGACTAACACAGAGTCTTTTGTCTCTGTCTATTCTTTTGTTTTTTGAGTGTTTGCGTGTTTTAATGCTGTCTTGCTCACTCCTATCCTAACTTAAAAATACGGCACTGCTGAATAGAGTATTTAATGAGGCGTTTCTGAAGGGCTCTGAGCAGCTGACTTTTGAATTAATTAATGAACTTTGAAGGTCTTCAGTTCCCAAACTGCTGTAAGAAGCAACAACAATATATTCAATATACTCAAAGAGGCACAGCTAAAGGGATCGTTCATAAATTACGTTATGCTTTGAGAGGGAGATGGGGGGGGGGGGGGTGTTTAAAAAGTGACGATGCATACATTTTTTTTCAAAAATCCATACAAAAAATGTGATAAAGAAAGGAGTGGGTTAAAAACCTGTATTTTTGAGCGACGTAATTAATGGACGGGTCTTGATTTTCATGAGAACTCGTAATTTTGTGAATGTAAACCCGGTATTTACATGAACCTTACATGGTACGAAAAATCCGTGTTCACGAATGAATTCAGGGAGGTCCATTTCATAAAATCCAAGCCCAACATTCAAAGAGTGGAGCTGAAATTCATGTTTTCAAAATAGAAAATCTTGATTTTTTATGAAAATTCGTAATTTTGTGAATGAAATCCCGGTTTATTTCATCAATCTTACATGTTACGAAAAATCGGTGCTAACGAATGGATTCAGGGAGGTTTATTTCATAAAATCCAAACCCAACATTCAAAGGGCGGAGCGAAAATTCATGTTTTCAAAATAGGAAATCTTGATTTTCATGAAAATTCGTAATTTTGTGAATGAAAACCCGGTTTATTTCATCAATCTTACGTGTTACGAAAAATCTGTGTTCACGAATGGATTCAGGGAGGTGTATTTCATAAAATCCAAGCCCAACATTCAAAGGGCGGAGCTGAAATTCATGTTTCCAAAATAGAAAATCTTGATTTTTAAGAAAACTCGTAATTTTGTGAATGTAAACCCGGTTTTTACATCAACCTCACGTGTTACGAAAAATCCGTCTTCACGAATGGATTCAGGGAGGTCCATTCCATAAAATCCTAGCCCATCATTCAAAGGGTGGAGCTGAAATTCATGTTTACAAAATAGAAAATCTTGATTTTTATGAAAATTCGTAATTTTGTGAATGAAATCCCGGTTTATTTCATTAATCTTACGTGTTACGAAAAATCTGTGATAACGAATGGATTCAGGGAGGTTTATTTCATAAAATCCAAAGCCAACATTCAAAAGGCGGAGCGAAAATTCATGTTTTCAAAATAGGAAATCTTGATTTTCATGAAAATTCGTAATTTTGTGAATGAAAACCCGGTTTATTTCTTCAATCTTTCGTGTTGCGAAAAATCTGTGTTCACGAATAGATTCAGGGAGATCCATTCCATAAAATCCAAGTCCAACTTGCTAAGGGCAGAGCCAATATTCTGGTTGTTGCTTAGGTAGATCATATTACTACGGAAGTATGTGTTTTTGTGAGCTTAAATCACATTTTTGTCAAAAACTGGACGTGTTCCAGCATTTCTGAGCCCATATTTGGATTCAGCGTAGCAAAAGCTATAAAATCCAACCAGAAATGCCGACGGGAGCGAAAAAAGTTCTGATTTAGCCGTCTAGTGATATATAAGAGCAAAAGATACAATAAAAACTTGTAAACAGTTACTTAGAAATTTCAATTTTGAATTCCGCGAAAATTAATCCGAAGGTAACAGTAATTAATCATAATAAAAATCTTCATGGCGATTTGGCTTCTTCGAACGCTTCGATCTTTTTGGCTCTATTTGATGATTCCCGGAATTTCGGCGCTTCCGTTTTCTGTCTCCCTTCGGAGCCTCTTGTCTGGTTACATCGCTAGCGATTGACATCGGCTCATCGTCTGGAAACATCGGTTCGGCCCTCTCTGAGTTACTGCTTTGCCTCGTGACCAAAACGTTCGGCTTTTGCCATGGTACTTCCTTACTGATTCTGATCTGTGTTTGGTGCGCCATTGCGCTGACGCTTCCAATGTATATCTGAAAGATATTATGAGAATGCTTTTTAATAAATGTGGCCTAATCTTGCATGATGATGGGGGTTATGGTTTTTATACCATATATTGTCCCCAGCCATCAGATTATCTATAGCATCATTTGAATGTTCTGGAATATTTCCGCTTTGATGCTTGTCGTAATCCATCCTTGCGTCGTCCGTCCGGTACAAGTGTCGCCAATAGAATGAGTCTGAACACCCTGCTGTGTTTCTTTTTATAGCCTCGCCCAGAACGTGATTGGTCGAACACGAACAGCGAATAGAAACAACCCGCAAAAGCCACAGCGAAGAAGACGAAGAAGATTTTTTTCGATGCGGAAAGCGAGTTAGTCGATGCGAATGGTGAAAACAAAAGCTGACAAGAACCGGTAGACACGCTCAATAGTGATTACCCAGATAATGATTAAATTATTGCTTATTTTTGTATGTTTATTTATTTATTGTTTATTTATATTATTGTATCTGCTACATTTCTGACTGTCTCTACTCTAATGAATAACTCTGTATACAAATTTGTCGTTAAATCTAGAAGGTTTTCGCAAAATATTCTTAGGGCGTAAGCATCTACTGGATGACGCATCATCAGTTTCCATGGGAGATTCGCTGAAGCTCGAATGCCCGCTTTCCTGAACTACAGGGGGTAGTATAGAAGATTCGTCTGGATCTGGATCGCTGTGGTTCACGTCATTCATTTTTTTAGGGACAAGAGATTCTGTGGCTGACGCTGACACATCTTTATCTATCAAAGGTGCACGTTTGACTTCCTGGATGTTTCTCGAGTACTGAATTCCGTTATTACTCATCACAGTTATGTTTGGTCCTTCCATAGCAATTACACGAAACCTCTCAGAAGAGAAGTTAGGATCCGTTTTAGTTCTTTTAGATTGCGCTAGTAGGACCCAATCTCCGGCAACGATATCTGAATGTCTAGCATGACGGACCTTATCAGCATATTTTTTGCTACTCAATTTTGTTTCAGTATCTTTTTCTCGTATATCGTTTCGATCTAGAGTTCCAGCTTTCCACAGAGAGGGAAAGGTTCCTCGGAATTTCCACCCCACTAATAGTTCAAATGGCGTGACATTGAGTCGAGCGTGAGGACCCAGAGTGTTATGATGGTATGCATATTTCTGAATAGCATTCTTCCAGTTAGTTTTGTCAATCTTTGCTGCCGATAATGCTTTAAGAATTCCTTGGTTCTGGCGTTCCTCAGATCCATTCGATTGTGGGCTGAGTGGGACTGCCTTACGAACACGAACTCCTTTATTTTCCAAGGTTGAGACAAAGTTAGTACCTTGAAATGGTGGACCGTTATCACTTTGAATTATTTTCGGTAGTCCCCATAGTCGGAAAACACTGTATAACGCTGCATTTGTACTATCTGCATCCATGGAACGCATCTCGACGACTGATAAGTATCGTGAATATGTATCCACGATAACAAGGAACTCCCCGGATCCGCAGCCGGGTATGGACAAAAAGTCTATTTGAATTATCTCCCACGGCCCTTCTGGGAGTTCACGTGAGCATAGCGGCACCGGAGGATTTTTCTTCGACAGTCTAACGCAGGTTTCACAATTCTTGACATATTTTTCTACGGTGGCTGACATTCCTGGCCACCAGAAGAAATCACGCATTATTCTCTTCATTGCGAGTTGTCCAACGTGGCCTTCATGAGCTGATGCCAATGCGTGAGGTCTCAATAGCTGGGGAAGGATAGCTTTATTATCTTTGAATAAAAGGTTGCCCAGAACCCGTAGTTCTTTTTTGTGAGCTTCAAACTTGGATAATTTTGGGGTCCATCTATTATTTTCAATCGCTTCCTTAACTGATTGAAGCTCATCATCGTTCTCGGAATGCGTTTCAATTTGATGCCATGTAAGATCCATGCATCCGGCGTCAAGGGAATACAGAAAATGGTTATCGTCGTCGCTATCGAATGGAATCGCTTCGTCGGAACTATGCAAAAGTCTGGAGAGGGCGTCGGCTACATTCATATCACCTGGAACTCTTTTGATTCTAAAGTCAAACTGTTGCAGGCGCAATGCCCAGGATTCAGCTCTGGAAATCGCACGTCTTCTTAGTCTGTATTTGCCGTTAAATATATATTCGTTAGCCTCCGAATCCGTTCTAATAATGAATTTTTTGCTCAAAAGGTAGGTCGTGAATCGTTCCACCCCCCATACTACAGCAAGCGCTTCTCTATGAGTCTGAGGGTAACGCTGTTCTGAGGGCGTCAGGGCCTTAGATGCGCACGCAATCACTCTTGGAATGCTATGACTATTGAACTGTATCAGGATGGCACCCAGCCCTGTCGGTGAAGCATCAACATAAAGCTCAATTTTATCTCGTGGGTTATAATAACCCAATTTACGAATAGTGTGTGTTGATAGATTGCGTAGTGCCTCGAATTCCTCGTCCTCCTTGTTAGTCCAGTAAAATCGCTCACTGTTGGCTAAACGGCGTAGATGTTCAGTTCTCTAAGCTCGGTTCACCAGGAAGCGATCAATGAATGTTACCAATCCGAGGAAACTCTTAACTTCTTGGCATGACGTTGGCTTTCTAAAATTCTGTATTGCGTGTATCTTTTCGTTTTCGATTTCCCAGCCATCTGCCGTTAGTTTAAATCCGAGGAAGTTAACGGACTGCCTCTTGAAATAGCATTTACTGGTGTTCAGTTTAACGTTGTGATTTTCTAATCATGCCATTACTTGCCTCAAGTTTTCGTCGTGTTCCGCTTCTGTTCTTCCAAAGACTAAAATATCATCGAGGTAATTTTTTACTCCACGACAACCTGCCAAAACTTTCCTTTCAAGAGCTTCTTGAAACAAATCTGGCGCGTTACAGAGCCCGAATGGCAACCTTACACATCTGAACATACCAAATTCGGTAAAGAAATTGGTGAGATGGCGTGATTCTTCCGCGAGTTCGATGTGATAGAAAGCATTTGAAAGATCAATGGTAGAAAACCAACAAGCTCCGTCAAGTTCTGCCAAGATGTTTTCCAGAGTAGGCATGATGAATGGTGTTCTACATATGTAACGGTTGGGACCTCTCAGGTCTATTACTAACCGTATGTTGTCTTTCCCTTTTGGAACTACCAACATTGACGAGCAGAATCCAGTTGCCATTCCTTCATGTACTGGCTCGATGATGTCTGATTTTACTAGCTGCATCATCCTTTCATGAACTAAATCCTTCAATGCTATCGGAATGTTCGTGAAAATATTCCTGCATGGAGGAGCCGTATTGTCGTAGTTTATTTTGACGGGAGGAATATTAAATTTGGGGAACACATTGTCCATGGTTAAAGCTCTGATGTACTTTGAATAGCCTTTATCTGGATTCGTAGGGACTTTTAGCCCAAGTAGCAAAACACAATATCGTGTAGCTGTCGACCGGCTTAGTAGAGAGTAACGCTCATTGACGATATAAAATTTCTCAAGAAGTATTGGTCTGTCGTCCGATATGAAGAGATGAGCTTCGAATGTTCCTAGTACTTTGATATCAGCAGAGGACGCATATGGCTTGAGTGAACGGTCTGACTTCACTTGGAAGTTATGGATTTCCTTGCGGTATTTTTCGTTGGAAGATAACAATCGAAAATCTCTCTCAGCGAACGTATTAACCTGAGCCCCGGAATCAATCAGAAATTCGCAGGCCATACCCGCGACAGATACCGAGATTATGCCTTCATCTTTGACGGATCTTTTTACCACAGCCAGTTCCAAAATGTCAATCGGGATTGCTTACATAAAGAAAACAATAAACTTCCTTAAATTGCTTTTATTTCGAGAAAAAAAATCTTTCCTTTTTTTTATAAAGTAACGAATCAAGTTAAAGAAATCAAAATTTCAATTTATAACTTTTGGAGAAAAAAACAAAGCAAATTTCATTTATAACTTTTAGAGAAAAAAAAACAAAACAAAGTTCATAAATCAGGTAGTCTTCACAAATTACTCAACCGACGCACTTACTTCTTCTTTGAAGCTCTCCACGTTTGGTGACTCGATTGCTGCCAATTTTGCGTTAGGCTCCGTCCCGTATGCTGACTCAGCGTGTCTCTTTCTGGAGGATGTACTGGCAGGAAAACGCCGGGGACATGCCCTTCTCAAATGCCCCAATTCGTTACAGTATCTGCATATCATATCGACGGCATCACAATCCTTTTCCAGGTGGTACACGCTGTTGCACCTCCAGCATCTATTTGCCGGCGGTGGAATAAAGTTTCGGCCGAACTCACGACGTCCTTCACGGTTTCCTTCACGTTGCCCTCGGTTCTGGTAGGATTGCGATCCGCCAAACATCGAACGTCGATCTGGACGTGGATAGTTTCTTCCTTGGTTACTTGCTGACGACGGCTGTCTCGATGTCCCGTTTGGCGAGGAAAATCGGCTCTTACAGGTGCAACGGTCGTGGGATCTGCCTTCATCTTCTTCCTCATAAAAAACTCTTCATTTAACTGGATAGCCTCCAGTTCTCGGATCTTGTCGACCAAGTCAGTAAATGTAGCCTTTCGGCTAATCATCTTCAAAGCCAGTGCACGAACATCCTTACTCAAAGCATGCTCAGCGACGGTGTTAACAATGTGTTGGAATTCTTTGCCATCTTCACAATCGCATAATCTGGCAGTTGCTCCTACACGGCTGATGTATGTTAGGGCTGATTCATCGGGCTTCTGGTCCATTATTGCTAACTTTCGCCTCTGAAGCATCACATCAGAGCCAGAGCCGAAATAGGACTTAAGCCTATACATGGCATTTGAAAATGGAAAAGCTTTCTCGTCTGGTGCATCGGGGTCAGATCTGGTATTCTTGAAGATTTCAAGAAGATGTTCACCCGCTTTTACCCTGAAGATCGTAAACATTGTGGATTCGTCTTGAATACCCAACAATTTCATGGAATCCACGAGTAGATCTCGCCATGATTCAAAAGAATGCCGCTGAATACCCTCGCCTTCCACAGACGGTTTGCAAATCGGAACGGTTAAAGATGAAATAGACAGTTGATGTACACTGGACAATAATTTCGATTCTTCGGGTGGTACAACACGTTGGGTACTCTCGACTTGAGCTGTCCCGTTCGAGGTTTCATTTATTGTATTTTGAATGCGAACAGCGTTGGCTTTGCGTAGCATTTCATTTTCATCACGCAGAATCTTTATTTCGTCTGTCAACGATGTGATGCGTACTTTATGGGCCTTCAGCTCTTTCTTTAGATTGCGTTTGCTCACTTTTGGCCGAGAAATTCGAATAATTTCTGGCGATTCACTAAACATGATAAAAAAAGAACACGCATATACAAATACATTAGGAAAAATCGATCGATATGAACAACGGGGAAAATGTTAATCATGTTATTTCTTATTCGCCTTTGTGGCCTGGCGAACCAAAAGAAAGTATTGCCTCTTCTTGCCCTTGTCAAGACCTTTCGCTTGACCTAGCACTTTTTCGATTGCAAAAAAATCAGTTTCTCTTGCCCTTGTCAAAATCATTTGATTGACCTGGCTTCAAAAACATATGTCTCGTGTGCCCCTGTCAAGACCTCCCGCTTGACCTGGCTAATTTTTCGATTGTGAAACACAATCAGTCACCTTTGCCCTTGTCAAAATCAATCGATTTACCTGGCGACGGAAATTGTCCTTCTTACCCTTGTCAAGGCCTATCGCTTGACCTGGTATCTTCAAAACAGCACGAGAATTTTCTGCGTTCCACTTTCTTTGCAATTCACTTCAAAAAATATATACATACCTCCGTTGAGAGCGGACTTGGCGGCATAGTGGATCGTCGTGGTTATCATGGTCCTCGTTGGTTTCGTTCTGGTTTTCGATGTTTTCGTTGTCCTCGTTGTTGTAGCCCTCGTCCATCACCAGTTCCTCGATGTTGTCCTCTTCCTCTACTACGCCATTGTCGTAATCCATCCTTGCGTCCTCCGTCCGGTACAAGTTTCGCCAATAGAATGAGTCTGAACACCCTGCTGTGTTTCTTTTTATAGCCTCGCCCAGAACGTGATTGGTCGAACACGAACAGCGAATAGAAACAACCCGCAAAAGCCACAGCGAAGAAGACGAAGAAGATTTTTTTCGATGCGGAAAGCGAGTGAGTCGATGCGACTGGTGAAAACAAAAGCTGACAAGAACCGGTAGACACGCTCAATAGTGATTACCCAGATAATGATTAAATTATTGCTTATTTTTGAATGTTTATTTATTTATTGTTTATTTATATTATTGAATCTGCTACAATGCTCAATATGATTATCATTATCTGGTGATGACAAGCTTTGAATTTGTTTTTTGTAGTGTTTTTTTTTTGGATTTAACAAATCTAGTATAGTCTTTGGTGTATAGCTGAAAATTCTTTCCGATGGGAAATGCCCCTCTGTCGACAAGGTATTGTTTCTAAAATTGAACAAAAATAGGTTTATCTGGTCTTCCATGTCTAACTCCATAATATTAGGATCCATTAGGAATCTCTTTAGGACCTCTTTAACAGTTCTAACCAATCTTTCAGCTTGTCCATTACTTGACGGATTATATGGTGGGCTTTTCATTACCTTGATACCTTGCCTCTCAAAAAAATTCACAAACCCATAGGAGTTAAAAGGAGGACCATTGTCTGAAAATAATACATCTGGCAAACCAAATCGCGCAAAAAATTCTACCAACTTTTTTAACACCTTGTTACAATCTGTCCTTTGTTTCATCCATTCCACTTCAATCCATTTGGAGAAACTGTCCACTATTAGCAAGTAAGTACGATGTTCAAAAAAGAAGAAGTCTATATGTACTCTACTGAATGGTCTTGTAGTTGGTATCCAGTTGGTTGGTTGGTTTTTAGGTTTATGGGAAATAGCCATACTGTTGCAGGCATCGCATCCTGTTACGTATTTTTCAATGTCAGTGTTAATGCCGAACCAATATACTATGCGCCGTGCTAATTGCTTTATTTTAACTATACCGACATGGTTACCGTGTAATAGGTTTAAAATCTGTTTCTGATATATTCTTGGTATGAATACCCTATCTTTATACAGTAAACAGTCGTCAACCAGTTCCAAATCCAAATAATTTGAGAACACATCAATGAAGCGTTTTTCCACTCTTTCAGGCCAACCATTACGCATAAAGGATATAACTTTTTGAAGGAATTCATCATTTTTTGTGCCTTCAGCGATCATTTTTGAATCAATAGGGAAATTTTTACCGAAATTTATGCTTTGCACAACATCCGTATCCAACTCTTCTGGAACACTTTGTTGCAACGGAAATCTGGAACAGAAATCCACATTTCCTAATTTTTTTGAAGGTCTGTATACTATTTGAAAGTCATTTATTGCCAAATCTAACACATATCTCTGAAGTCTTGTAACATAAATCGAGTTTTTGCCCGCCTTTCCAAAAATCCCCACCAATGGCTTGTGATCTGTCTAAACTGTAAAATGTTGTCCATAAAGATATTTATGACATTTCTTCATTGTGCAGACAAGTGCCAAAGCTTCTAAATGTAGAATTGGATTTTTTTTGCAGGATTTAAAGAAAACGATGTAAAACTAATCGGTTTCTCCACCTCACCAACCAAATGAGCTATCAAACCACCTAAATCATAATTTGATGCATCTGAGATGACACCTATCGGCATCTTAGGATCATAAAATTCTAAAAGGTTCGCGTTAATCAGCAAATTTTTGCTTTCTACAAAAGCCTTTTGACAGTTGTCATCCCAAACATACTTTACATTGTTCTTAAGTAAATTATACAAATGATACAATATCGAAGACAAGTTCGGTATGAATTTATGATAATAATAATAGAAAAGACTTCAGTTCTGACTCATTTTTGGGAGCATTTGCTTTCTGTATTGTTGATATTTTATCAGGACAAGGCATCAGTCCTTTATCGCGGATAATATGTCCGAAATAAGTGATTTTTTTTACAAAAAAAATTGCATTTATCAAAATTTACCTTTATATTAGCATTAGCTATCCTGTCTAATACTAATAAAAGCTTGCTTTTACATTCCTCTAAGGTTTTTCCTGCAATCAAAACATCATCCTGGTAGCATGATACATTTGCAATCCCTTCCAATACCTTATCCATTACTTGCTGAAAAATTGACGCACTAGAGAACGCCCCTTGCGGTAATCTGTTATATTTGTACAAACCAATAATGGTGATAATAACAACAAATTTCTTGGACCTCTCCGTTAATTCCAACTGTGTGTATGCGCCTTCTTAATCAAGAGCGCAAAAAATCTTGCATCCAGCTAAATTTGCAAAAATGTCTTGCACTGTAGGTAATGGATAAGTATTAGGAATGATTGACCTGTTAATTGATACTCTGCAACTATAATAATTGGTGAGGCCCATTCACTTGTATCAGTTTTTGTAATTACTTTTTCTTTCTCTAATTTATCCAAATAATCTGCTACTCTATACTTCAATCGATATGGCACATCGTAAACTTTTTTAAAAATCGGAATTTCATCCTTCATGACCAATTCCGCTTTAAATCCTTTGATAGGCAATGAAAAATCCTTTTGAAACACCTTGTCATATTTTTCTTTTATTTTATCGACCGCCACTTCGCCGGACTTGTCAATCAAATTGTTTATAGTCAATGAACTTGCGAAAAATTGTCTCCAATTTGGATGAAACACATCCAACCAAGTACGGCCAAAAAGCGGATAAAATTCGTTGTCACAATCCAGGACCAATAACTGCATTAATGCTTCTTTCCTATTAAATTTAACCAAAACCGTTGCTTCTCCCTCAATTTTAAGCTTATCTCCATTCACAAATATAAGTTGCTTGTTGCAAAGGACTGTCAAATTTCGACATATATTGCATTTTACTTATCACAGACACAGACGAGCCACAATCCACCTCAATTTCTATGTTTTTATTTTCAATGTTCACTTGTACCAAGCAATGATTACTTATTTTATTTATCGATGACACCATCATACATTGCAAATTACCTGTATCACTTTCATCGTCGTCCGATTCTTGAGTTCGCATCCTTTCTAGCAACTCCGAGATGTGCCTGTCCGCCGATGGACCGGGCTTATATGAGTCAACAAGATTCACGGTGTCACGTTGCAAGTTCTTCAGCTTGAAGCACTTCTTCCGAATATGCCCTTTAACTCCGCAAAAATTGCAAATCATTTGCGAGTAGTCGGGTCGCTGCCATTGCCGATGTCCATCAAACCGTCTTTCCTGCGATCGGAAGTTTCCCATTCCGGCTCCTCGTCCAGCTCTGTCCGTTTGCTGCATCGGCCTCTACCCTAAACGGCTTCTCACTGACCCTCTACTAGTGCTGGCCCATTCATTAACCCCAGGCTTCCGATTATTCTTGGCCAAATCATACACTTTTGCCAATTTCGCTCCATATTCACCATAGTAGCGAGCTGACTCATTATCCACAGCCGCCACCATGTTCGGAATTTCAATTCCAGGATGTTCGGCAGCCCTAGCATTGGTGCGAACTTCCTCCCAAGTTGTAATTATTTTTTCCGCATTAGCCAAAGTCAATTTATCCTCGCTCAAAAGCCTTTGCCTGAGATTTTTGTCATTAAGACCCGCAATAATACGATCTAGTATTGCTATCTCCTTAAAATTAAAAAATCGGCTTGCAATTTCAAACTCAAAACAAAATCTTCTGTTGTTTCGCCTGCATGCTGAACCCTGGTACTGAACTTGTATCTCTGTACTAGATCCGGGTCTGTTTTGTCAAGGCGACTTTTGAGCTTGGATACAATATCATCCAGCGCAGCCTCCTCGAAATTACAGGCCGGATATAAAAGCTTGATTTCAGAAAAAATTACGGGGCCGCTCATGGTTACAAAATACGCTAATTTGTCATTTTCCTTCACCTTGTTCACATTGAAAAAGTATTTCAGCCGTGTGAACCAGTCGGTGAAAGAAGTACCCCTACGATAGGGTTCTAGCATGAAAGCCATATTGGATGAAGCCATTTACTTATTCAACCGTAAAATAAAGATGAAAAAAGTATGAACTAATTTCAATGTAAGGAAGCCCAAGTACAATGAAATCAAAAGGAATTGAATGATGTTGTTGAGTTTTAAATGGTGTAAATAAAATAAACAAAATGGTCGATGATCGTTGAAGAAAAAAATAAAAACGAAAAAACAAACGCAACAGAAAAGAATACAATTATTCATTGTTCGAAAGTGTCATCGATTGTTGTAATGGCGAACAGAGTAGTTTTGTGTTTGGTTCGCGCATAAAAAATAATAATTTAACGTGTGAAAAGTGTCGTGATTCGCGAAAGAAATATTCTAACGCGCATTGATAGTGTTTCCATAATCAGGCTAAGTAAAAGGACAGTTGCTATAGCAGCTTGTTCCTCATAAATTTTTAATTAGCTTGGTCGTTCACCCGGCGCGCCGGGAGACCATCTCTATGATATTTTTGTTTTGTTTTGTTTTTTACTTTCGGTAAGGTCGTTGGCTGTTTGGCTGTAATGTGTATTGCTTGACAATGGCTTGTTGTTCGTCATGCAATGAGGGAATGGTTGCGGCTGATCTCCCGTTAACCTGTGTAGGAAAGTGTGCGCGTGTATTTCATTACAAGCAACAATCAATATGCAACTAGCGATTTGAAATTGGTTCACTGTTGTAGAACCCCTTGGTCCGAATTACACCTTGAAGCCAGCACCTTGTTATACATATTTGCGCCTTTGTTTTGATTTGCTGTGTTATTTTGACAGAGTATTTGAGAGTGTGTTCATGTGAGTTCATTATAAGGGGTGCATTATTGAGCTTGGGACCGAGCTTGGGACGATGTTCTAGTACTGACTGAGCCAAGAAAAAAATCATTTTTGTATGGGACCTACTGGTCTTAGAGTTAGTCTATGTTACAAGTGCACACCACTTACAAAGGGTACGGCGAAACTTGTGACCGAGAGCGCAAATCTTGGTTTCAAATTTATGGATTGTCTATCAGACCCGTTTTGTGGTGGGCAGGAAGATGCGATCTCGGACGCCAAGAGGATAGAGGAAGGGATGAAAACTCGCTCGAACTCGATCACTGGCATGCGAGATAAAATTTCTGCCCAAATAGACGACGCGTTGAAAAACGGGATGGAACAATTGAGACAAAATGTATGTGGGCAGGGCCTGATTTGGGGGGGGGGCCGGGGGGGCCATGGCCCCGGGCCCCCACAAAAAATCATCACTTATGATTTATATTTTCACTACGTCTAAACTATTTTTTTACCGTGTATGACTCGATGTGACTCTCTCTTCTCCCTCACTGACCGCTAAACCGAATATTCATGATAAACAATCAGTGTGTTCTCTCCCACCGCCGCGAACCGTTTGCTATTCTGCTTGTGCGTCTGTGAAACTGTTATCGTTTCGGCAACCATTTGTGAAAATTGGTGATTTGAAATAAAAAAGAATGGGCGGATCGTCACGTTGTGCATAGAAATTATAAAAGTGGATCGGAGAAAAGAAAAATTCAAGATGAGCGGAACAAAAAGGTCGAGGAAGTGCTTTCAAAAACCCCGAAAATCAGTTCATTTTTTGCGGCGGGTAGTACTAGTGCAGCAGCGGGTGAATCCGAAACTGAGTCAAATGTTTTTCGGGATCCGGTACCCTTGCCGGTGCCCTCAGAAGAGGCTTCGAGCTCCAAGTCTATTGGTTCAGATTCAATTGCCAGGAAAGTGGAAGAAAAAGTAACCCAAATTTTGAGAAGGATGTGGGAAAGTGGTCAAAACTAAGTGCTAAGGAAATTGATTACTGGATTGCAAAAGGTCCTAGTGAACTGCATAATTGTGATGATGAGCAAATGTTCGAAAATTTCTCGGTAAGCCAAGATAGAGGGGATGTTACAGGCTTCCGAAAATGCACAAAATCCTTGTTTTACCGAAAGCTCCAGAATGAAACAGTGTTCCGAAATTGGCTTTGTTTTTCGCCGGACAGCGGTAAGCTGTATTGCTTTTTTTGCAAGCTTATGAACGTTTCATTGTCGAATTTTCCTGGTGATGGGTTCTGCAATTGGAAGCGCGCCCAAGAGAAATTAAGCTCACATGAAACATCGAAGGATCATTTGGAATATTCAGTCGCCATTTCGTTGCGAGCGGGAAAACTTGGTCTTGGTCAAAGTTTAAAAAGAGAGGTAAGTTTTCGGCAGACAACTAATCGTCCCATAAAAAAATAGAAAGCTCCCATAAATTAATCAAAATTAACCAATAGTAAAAAAAGGGTAGTACCGAGTGCCACCGAGTCCCATAAATTAATCAAAATTAACCAATAGTAAAAAAAGGGTAGTACCGAGTGCCACCGTATATTTGACCGTGTTTAATTTGAAAACATTTTAATTTGACCCCCGTTTATTTGCACTTTGTTCCAATTAAAAATGTTTCAAACGTCATTCAGCTCATGGAACAAAACGAAGCAAAATGGTAAATTGTGAAGCGGAACGCAGAATAAAAACAAAACAGCAAATAAGGTTGCCAGGATCATGGTTTTATTGTTACTGGAAGCTCAAATTGAAAATTTACTCTGGTAATTTTGATGAGATGTTATTCAAATCAGCGGGGTTCCACAGTAGCAATTAATAAATCAACATTTTCCATTAGTAAATCAATAAGATCATGAATCAATAAAAACTTCCATAAAAATAGATTTTCGTTCCATAAAAAAGTCAAAAAAGCAATAATTCTTTAAAAAAATCAAATTTCCATTAAAAAAAACACAACCTTTACAAAAAATAGAAAATACATAGAAAAGAAAATATGAAAAAACAATAAAAATAATCAAAATTTACCATAAGTAAAACACCAAAAGTTCAAGGAAAGTATAAAAAGCAGAAAAACCAAGTAATTTTTCCTTAACATAAATGATTGTTTGCTTGAAATTGAATCGATGCAACGAAGGAGCTACGCTCCCTACTGCATCAAAATTTCAGGGGTGGTTCAACTACACCACATAAGATCAGTGTTTTGGGTTATATATTTAAGGATTAAATATTATATATTTATATATTTAAAGAATTAAATGACGATTTATGATTCATATTTTGTAATTTTAACTTAAATTATAGTTTTTTTGATAGTTTTTCATGAGAATAGTTGATTTTTTATGGAATTTTTCTAATAATTTATGAAAACTTCGTATTTCTCTCGACTTGGAGGTTTTAATTTTATAATGAAATTTTTGAGTATTTTCTCGCTTTTTCGGAACTTTTATGGAACATAAATCGATTGTTTATGGAAACATTTGATTCACTAATTGTTTTATTGATTTGTTTATTGAAATTCTTGATTTTATTATTGCTATTATCCCTTTTTCTTTTGGTATTTTTTGATTTTCTTACGGATAGTTTTAATTTTTTAATGAGTCGTTATATTTTAGCCGTAAGATTTTTATTATTATAACAAATGGAGCATAAGATTATCCAAATATTATAATTCTAACAGGAACAACAGATGGCAAGCTACTGGCGAGATGTCTTGAAGCGAGTGGTGAAAGCCATTACGTTTTTGTCGGAACGTGGTTTAGCGTTTCGTGGAGAAGACAGGCTCGTTTGGTTCGTCCAAAAATGGGAATTTCATGGGAATTCTCGAGCTAGTTTCAGAATTTGACCCATTTTTAGCTCAGCATATCGAGAAGCACGGCAATAAGAGGAGTGGGCACGCCAATTATTTGTCTTCTACAATTTGCGACGAGATCATCGACCTTATGGCAGATAAGGTATTTGCGGTTATTACTAGCCGAATAAGAATAGCAAAATACTATTCAATTTCCGTCGATTCTTCTCCCGATGAATCTCATATTGACCAGCTGACAGTCACAGTGAAATATATGGAAGGAACTAGCCCCGTTGATCGATTTCTAACATTTATTCCGAATTGCGGTCATGCGGGTCAGCAGATGGTTGATGCACTTCTCGAGTTTTTGAAAAAACACGACATAGATTTCCAGGATTGCCGAGGACAGTCTTACGATAACGCGCCGAACATGTCGGGAAAATACAAGGGCATGCAAGCGTTGGTTTTGCAAAAAAAAACCCATATGCTTTTTTCGTTCCTTGTTGCGCTCATTCGTTGAATTTAGTTGGAAAGGCCGCAGCCAATACCTGTTCATCTGCTGTGGATTACTTCAACTTTGTTCAAAACCTGTTCAACTTTTTCACGGGCTCAACAAGTCGATTCCAGCTATTGACTGAACATCTCTCCAAGACCGAACGGAAGTATACGGTGAAAAACCTAAGTGACACTCGATGGTCCTGTCGGGCTGATGCAACGAAAGCATTGCTTCACGGGTATTCTGAAATCAAATCCGCTCTTTTGACCATTGCTGAGAATGCAGAGGAGAAGGATCTAGTAAAAACTGAAGCACTGTGTCTCTTCAATAAGATGTCACAACTTGAAAATGCGATTTACACCCAGTTCTGGTGCGACATACTGGAAAGATTCGACGCCACTAGTCAGTTTCTCCAAAACCCGGCCACAGCTTTGAAACCAGCAGTCAACTCAATTATCAGTTTGATTGAATACGTTGAATCCAAACGAGCAAAATATGATGAATACGAGTCTAATGGCAAGAAGATGTCAGGCACGGAGAGCTACCGGAAGACGCGATTGCGAACAAAAAACGTTCGACTTAATGAGCTAGGTCGGGCCAAGCAAGCTGAAACTGTTTCAACACAATCTCCAAAGGAAAAATTCAAAGCTGATGCCTTTTCTCCTGTTATTGATCAGCTTAAAGTTTCATTGGCAGAGCGTGCTGAAGCATATAAACAGGTAAAGATAATTACTGGCTTATGTCTTTTATCAAATCTTTGACTTTTTTCTCTTGTCTCATTTATATTTTCCAAAGGTGACAAATTTATTCGAATTCCTGTCGGATTTGGATGCGTCCCCGTCAGCCTTAGAAGAGGGAGCAAAAAGGTTGGTGGAAACGTACCCTGCTGACCTTGGTCCGGAGTTAACCAACGAGCTCATCCAACTCGTTTCATTCGCAAAGCAAAGCCGCTACACTCATAACGAGCCAGTAGAGTCGTTCCTCTACAATTTCATTATGAAAAACGACTTGCGTACCACTTTTCCTAACGCAGAAGTTGCATTGCGAATTTACCTAAGTATTATGGTATCAAACGCAAGTGGTGAGCGGTCATTTTCAAAAATGAAATACATCAAAAATAGGCTGAGGACATTGATGACTAACGAAAGGCTCGTGAATTTGACTCTGTTAAGCATTGAAAACAAGATCTTGAAAGAAATAAGTGTTGACGATATAATTGACTCATTTCAGCTAGCAAAGTATCGCAGGAAGGCCTTTTAAACTTAAAGTTGTATTTTAACCATACATTTTGATTATCAACCAATAAAAATCATCATCAGAAAATTTTTAGACACAGTATTCTTTTTTTAAAAATTTACATCAAGAAAAGGGCCCCCACACTTCTTTGGCCCCCGGGCCCCCTCAAATGTAAATCCGGCCCTGTATGTGGGTCTCTTGAAAAATTAATATGTGAGAAATTCAATGCAATGACAAGTTCACTTTTTGAAATTAATGCGCAGAAAAATTTAGCTGGGATGAATGATGCCCGCGCGCGGTCTGCGACGGTTCACTCTGAATCCGATTCGATGCAAATTGGCAAAAAACGTAGGATACAAATTAGTGATAACGATGATGTATTTCAAGACAACGCAACTTTTGCGGATGTCGTCAAACGCAGTAAGGAAAATGTCAATAAAAAAAGTAAACAAAATAGTAATAGTAAATTGAACAGTAGTAAACCAAGCAATCGTAAGGCTCGTCCGGTTATTGTGATCAAACCAAAAGAGTCCAAACAAGCTTGCGATGAAACTCGTAATTTTTAAAAAAAAAAATTAGATCCAGAAACACACAAGATTAGCAATGGAAAAGGAAAAGGAATGGAAAAGATGGTGCCATTATTGTTGAATGTGCCATCGGTGCTAATGTATCGAATGTGAAAAATGGTATTGAAAGCAATCTGAGTGAAAATTATAGTGCTGTTGTTCCCACGTCGGTGCCAAGATTGAAAGTAGTGGGCATGAGCCGTCAATTATCCGCCGATGTTTTCATTGACTATTTGAAAAGTCAAAATGAAGGCATCGAAATAAAAGATGTAAAAGTAGTAAGAATGTACGAAAATCCACGGTTCATATACAGCAAGTTTAGTGCGGCAATTGAAGTCGATTTGGGTACTTACAATAGTATGATACAGGCAAAGGAGGTAAATGTAGATTTTGATCGGTGCTTTGTGTATCCTGACATTAATGTGCTGAGATGCTTCAAATGTGGAGAATTCGGACACAAGAGCATGGATTGCAAAAATTGTGATACGTGCTCTAGGTGTAACCAAAAACACAAGACATCGGAGTGCACGTCAACTAATCTAATCTAATCTAATCTAATCTCATACTAACGCAGCCAATTCTTGAAAGCATCCTGGAAAATGATGTTTTCTTGAATACATCATTTTTCTTGTCATCGGCCAGGCCAACTGCGTAGTATGTGCCGCAGAGAGGATTCCAAGAAATAGAGCGATTTCAGAAAGATCTAAAATCGCTTTACTACTCTGAATAAAGGGAAGGAAGAAAGCGTGGACCTCCCGTACCAAACGCTTCCATGTTGAGTTATACAGTGTGATAATGTGTACCTTATCGTTGGGAGCATAGATGCTAGAAAGATAAGTTTATGCTCCTTTTGCCTGTGGGTGAGCTTTTGGCATTTGAACCAAAAGCGTGGCAATAATTGCCAAGGTTATAGCGCCTTATCTCGCTTCATGGGAAGTAAGTGGACTAAAACTTACGATGATGGATAAATGCGAAGCTGAAAATAGCATAAAAAATATTGTGAAGGGATGTTATAATATAAAATGAGAATAACATGTGTACTATATGCATGTCTTCTGATTCCATGGATGATCCAAAATTATATACCGTATAAAGAAATAAAGGACACTTACATTTTTCGTGGTAGGGTAAGACTTCAGCATGCTATCTTACCGCGCTGCCTACATTGCGTTGGTGGGACTGCCTCCTAAGGTATAGTTGACGAGATACAGCGTTTCTTACTCAGCCGCTGGTGAACAGACCTCCTCGGTGTACAGACGCTCGGCACGCACCTCCTCAATCTAGCTGAAGTCAGAAGGACAACAGTGCCCAGGCTGCACTACCAGCTAAGTACGCAACCCTTAGCTGGCGGTCTTTGTCATCTGCTGACCCGTGGAAGCATGAGGTAGGAACTTGTGAGGACCAGAGCTATGTTGCGGGGACGCACGCTCCATCACAGTTGTCGACTCACCATTTTGCAGCCCCAAGACATCGGAGTGCACGTCAACTGTTTTGAAATGCGTTAATTGTTTGAAAATGAATAGAGAACGTAAAATGAACTTGGACGTCAACCATGCCGCATTTAGCTCTCAATGTTTGGTATATAAGAGAATTTTTGATCAAAAGAAAAGCAGCTTGCGTTTCAATAAATAGCAACCACGTTCCAGGAAGAATGGTAATCAATTTGATTTTTTGTATTTTAATATTGCGGGGTTGTCAACAAACTACGTAGCATTACGTCAGATTGTTGAAGAAAAACGTCCACATTTGGTTTTACGTCTCACATTGTTGAAATTGAAGCCTTTGATCAGTATTGCATTCCGGGATATAATGTTGCTGCTTGTTTATCACATTCTAGACATACTGGCGGTGTTGCTATTTATGTCAAAGAATCAGTTCAATTCAATCTTCGCCACAACGAAATGGTTGATGGTAACTGGTTCTTGGGTATAACAGTTGTACGTGGCATGATGATGGGTAATTATGGTGTTTTGTATCATTCACCCAGTTCTAGTGATCAGCGTTTCATTGCAATTTTAGAGGACTGGCTTGAGGTATTTCTTGATTCGAGTAAATTAAATGTATTGACTGGTGATTTTAATATCAATTGGCGTGATAATAATAGTTCAAACCATTTGAAGCATTTAGCTAATTTTTTCAATTTAAAACAAACTGTTGATGAATATACGCGAATTTCCAGGCACAGTAGAACTTTAATTGATCATGTTTATTCTAATCTTGATTCTGTTTGTTCAGATGTCGACACTGATTTGAAAATAACCGATCATGAGACAGTAGTGATTAACGTAATTGAAAATAACTTAAATAATAGCGAAGTATTTGTAAAATTGAAGTGCTGGAGGAAATGTTCAAAACAAGCTGTTTCTAACCTTGTTGAAAGAAGCGTGAATTTTCCAATCGCGACCGATAATTTAGATGAGTCAGCAGCTGTTCTTACAAACACTTTGAAAACGTGTACAAATCAACTAGTTGAACAAAAATTTGTTTCTTTGAAGAACTCCAACAGCTGGTACAATTTAGATCTTTTGCGTCTTAAACGCAAAAGGGACAAATGGTACATAAAATTTTGTAGATCTAATAGTGAGAATCATTGGAATAAGTACACAATCGCTGGAATAAATATTCACAATGCATTAAAAAAACTTGTTGTGAATATATCCAGAGGAAAATTGATCAGCATTAAAACAATAGCTAAGAGTTATGTAAAATTTTGAAATCTTTATTAAAACCTAGCAATTACAAACCGCGATCCATAACTTTTGAAGGCACAATAGAAAAGTCTGAACAAGCAATTGCGTCTAAGTTTAATGATTATTTCGTCAATAGTGTTTCATTGGTCAATCAATCTATTGAATTGGTTGATGAACCTGATGAAATAAAGCAGCCAGTTAATAGTAATTGCAGATTTGAAGGTTTTCACCCGATCACAATAGATGAACTTAGAAATATTTGCTTTTCATTAGGAAAATCGGCTGGAGTAGACAATGTTAATGCTAGAGTTATTCAAGATTGCTTTCATGTCATTGGTCACACTTTACTGGACCTTATTAATGAATCATTACAAACTGGGCACGTGCCTGAAGTGTGGAAAGAATCGTTGGTTGTTCCGATTCAAAAGGTTGCTGGAACGATTAAAGCCGAAGAGTTTCGTCCTATCAACATGCTGCATACATTAGAGAAAATTTTAGAACTTGTTGTGAAAGGCCTGTTGCTGGAATATTTAAATAGTAATTCTTTGTTGATAACGGAACAATCTGGCTACCGAGAAGGCCATTCTTGTGAAACCGCGTTGAATTTAGTATTAGCTAAATGGAAAAATAACTTAGAGAGTAGAGATACGATTGTTGCTGTTTTTTTTATCTGAAACGCGCTTTTGAAACAATTTCTAGGCCCTTGTTGTTGAAAACAATACAGCGCTTTGGAATTTCGAGTACTGCATACAGATGGTTTGAAAGCTATTTGTCTGACAAAACTCAACGGACTGTTTTTAATGATTCTGTTTCTAGTCCCGTTGGGAATGAAGCTTAAATGAAACCGTTTCCCATTTGAACGAAGATTTGCGTTTTTTAAGTAGATGGTTGAAATGTAAGCAATTGAAATTGAATATAAGTAAAACTAAGTTTATAGTAATTTCGCAGAATCGAGTAAATGAGGATGTCTCAGTTACGATTGATGATGAGGCAATTGATCGCGTCCGGGAGATTAAATATCTTGGCGTGATTATTGATGACAAGCTAAAGTTCAACGCTCACATTGACAATGTCATCAAGAAAATTACCAAGAAGTATGGAATTCTATGCCGATTGAAAAACGATTTAACTACTTGCAGTAAAATACAGCTATACAAATCAATCATCTCTCCTCATTTGGACTTTTGCCCTTCCATTTTATTTTTGGCCAATCAAACACAAATACTGAGGCTACAGCATTTGCAGAATAAAATAATGCGTTTGATTTTGAGATGTAACAGATTCACTTCCTCGACTTTAATGTTAGACGCGTTGCAATGGTTATCGGTGAAGCAGAGAATTGTATATTTGACTATGGTGTTCATTTTTAAAGTAGTTAATGGTTTGCTGCCTCGATATTTGTGTGATCGAATTGAAAGAGGAAGTGATATTCATAGATACAACACTAGAAACGCGTATGAAATAAGAACACCGAATTCTTTGACGTGTGCTTCACAAAACTCATTATATTTTAAAGGAATAATTGTTTTCAATTCGATGCCAAGACATATTAAACGTGCGCCAACACTTTCAGAATTTAAAAGACTATGTATTGCGCACGTTAAAACTGTTTGCTAAACAGTAAGCAATTTTTTTTAAATCATTTATGAGGATTGTAACTGACGATGTTTTACTGATATAAAACGGATTATTTTGTATGGACTATTTTTTGTACGGTTATGTTACTTTTTTTTTTAATGAAGATTGTATTTTGACGAAGTTTTTTACAAACGGATTATAATGAGTTGGCTATTTTCTTTTTACATACTTTTTTTTTCTCACTTTTATCAACACTACAAACTGTTTTGTTCTTCACGGTGATGATGGTGGAAATTCGTTTCATGTTGTTGTAGTTAAAAAAAAATAAAGAAAGTAGTCTACAAAAGTTTGAGCCTCGCGCGCGGTATACAGATATAAAGGACTTCTTTTTGAATTTACAAAAAAAAATTGGCCTCTTATGCTTGAGAAGATACCATGAAATAGTAGTGGGTTGTCTGGCTGATTGTCGGAGAATTCCTTGCCAATTCTGTTGTGGTTGAACGTAAAAGTTTGACAAGGGCCGGTCCAGGATTTTTTCGGTTTGGAAATTTTCTTGATTTCCCTGGTTGGGGATATCCTTGGTCAGCCCAAAACTAAGCTGGTGGCTCCATTTGTATTGGAACTGCATAGGCTCTATAGCGGGTAGGATCGGATATTGGCTTGTCTTTTGATAATGTCCTTAAACGGGATTCTGTGATTTGAATTGTAATAGGATTTCCTGATCGCTGGGATTACTTGCGAGCATTTGTGGTTGACATCAATAGCTTTTCACAATTATATCGCTGCAAAGCAAATGAACAGTTTTTGAAGAAGTTTACATCTGTAGATAAAATCAGTTCGTTTTTTGCATAACTGGTTGAATTGATTTAAATAAATTATCTAATAGATAAATCGCCTAGCTCAAACCTTTGTAGGGGTAAGTGGCGGGACCATCATCATCATCATCAGTAAAATCTACTCACCGCAATAGAAAGCATGAAAGAAAAAGAAAATGACTCACCGCACTACGCTGACAGTCACCACGCACCGTGTGACTAGCGACAAAGGTCTTCCTAGAATTCCCAGATTACAACGCCAGAAACCGATTACGTGATTCTCCGAGTCCGATTCGTCTTCAATAAATTTACTTCCGGAGTCCGTAACCAATCCACCTCTTCAACAAGAAACCGCTCGTCGATCGGCCACGTAGCTTCGATCCACTATCCGTCGAATTTATTGGATTAAAAAAGAAATCTTTTTCCTCGTTATTGCACTGCAGCTGATTTCCCACTTCTTTCTTGTTTAAAAAAGAAAAGAAACTTTTGTTAACAAAAATTAAAATAATTGTTTTTGAACTGCCCTAAACAAAACAAAGCTCATTAAAAGCGAAAAGGCCTTTTCGCTATTATGAGCGAAACCACTCCGATTATGTGAAACAAAATGGAGAAATCTCAAGCAGAAATGATTTCTCTATAAGATTTTACTTGCTGTCGCATCACTGGGTTAGTGAAATTTTTACTTACGCTTTCGGTATCGTTGGCATAAGAAGGTGTCTCCTGAGCTGCTGCTCCGAATCGTTGAGATGAGTGGTACGGCATATAATTTACCGTCGAAGGTGTAGTCACTGCAGCGAATGTCGTGGGAAAAATTTCCTCCCGCTCTTACACTATTACCCGCTACACATTCGGTCTCGCCAGCCTACATTCCATAAATCTTGATGACAATGCGAATTTTTCAGTCGCCATTGGATCAATGAGTGTAGTTTGTTATCATTGTAATACATTGAAGTTCCAAAAGCCTTTGCGCTCTGGATCAGGAAGCGGTTCTAAACATTTTCTGAAGAACATCCAGAGTTATAATGGTTGTTTTCAAATGACTTATTTTGGCGCAACTCACATAATAATATTTAAAAGTTTTCTTGGGCATTGAACCTTAAGGATTCAAAGAGTTTAAAAATTAGTAAATTATGAAATTGTGAAAGCGTCTATGGTCAAATTTACCAAAAAGCGAATTCAATGTTGCCACCGACGGACGCAGACCATCAATTTCTACAGATTTATTTCAAGGGAGATTAACTCAGCAACATTATTCCACCATGAAGCGGGACATTGTACAACAAGTGCAAGCGATCCTTCATGAGCCCAATGGATTGATTCAAATGTTCAAGACTACTGTAGATCGAATGCTTGCGATTCGAGCTAATACCATAGACTAACTCTATGATCAGTAGGTCCCGAACAAATACGATTTTTTGCTTGGCTCAGTCAGTACTAGCACATCGATCCCAAGCTCGGTCCCAAGCTTAATAATATGCCCCTAATAATGAACTCACACGAACACACTCTCAAATATTCTGTCAAAAGAACACAGCAAATCAAAACAAAGGCGCAAATATGTACAGCAAGGTGGTAGCTTCAAAGTGTACCTCAGACCAAGGGGATCTCCAACAGTGAACCAATTTCAAATCCCAAGTTGCATATTGATTGTTGCTAATACCTTCTTCAATTTTCCATTAAGTAGTTTAATTGTAAGCAGGACAACGTCTGCCGGGTCAGCTGGTATATATATATTTTATTTATTTGATTAAATTTTTAATTATAAGCAGGACAACGTCTGCCGGGTCAGCTAGTATTTATATATTTTATTTATTTGATTTCTTTTTTGTTTGGTTTGCCTTGGTTTCCAACAGGTTTATATGAAGAAAAATTTACTGGAAAATGAAAAAAAAATCATAAAAAATCAGTGGGGTTGTGTACAAGACACGACCGGTTGACGTAGACTACGTTTAACCAAGTGATGCATTGTAATGTCAGGGAAATTCTGTGTGGCTATTATTAGCGTTAAAAAGGTTTCAATTATTCGTGCCGGTCGCTTACCCTTACTGATAGAAGCAGTTTAAGTCACAATATGACGGGTGCGGCTCTTATGGGACATTAGACCAGCGTGTTGAAGCCAGTATGTAAGAAAATTCTATTGTACGCTCTTGAGATATTATTTGGTGGCCCTGAAAAGGGCCGTTTGGTTTTATGAAGTCAGTGCGTGGGAAAATTCTGTTGAACACTCTTTATAACTCTTTGGTGGCCCTGAAAAGGGCCTTTAGGTTTAAATGATGACACGGTCACGGTTGAACGTTTTACGATGGACTATCTTTAAGGCCTAGAAGATAGTTGAGCATCTGTTAGGGAATATAAAATTATTAAATTAATGATAGTTTTGCTCATTCTTATAATCATAATCGCTGAAAATTACTAAATGTTTATTCGTATGTCATACTGTGCCCGAATGGCCTGCATCTCGGAATTCTCACCATTGCCGGAACCATCAACAATGTTTTGCATCGTTTGGGGGATTTCAGTAACGACAGGCAGCGGAGGAAATTCTATAATACGTACATACAAACATATATTTTGACTAATGCCTTGTCTTCTTTTCAACATTCACCATTTAAATACCATACCATTCGGATCATTTGTATACAATCTGAGTTGAAGTATGCCTTTGCATGATTCAACTTAAAAAAATCAAAAATTTGCAATTTATGCAATTTTTGCAATTCTGGATTTCAAGGGTAATGATAAACCTTGAAATACTCTAGAATTCAAATAACGATAAAATTCTTTATCAGAAAATATCCGACAGGTTTAGTGATTGCTATGAAAACACAATAATCAATTGCAACATTTTCAGATGTGTAAGCGTCTCAAAAAATGTTCAAAGTTCAGGAAGTTTTATCAAACAGAATATTACAAAAATTATCTTGCAGTTGTTATAAGGTTATAAACAAGTATATAGAGTACATGTCCCTTGACTCAGTCGATTATGTAGCGCACGATTACAATTTTAACTATAACTCATAGAATAATTTAGCTAGCAACGATATTCAACTATTTATACCTTTGCTAAGACATGCTTAACAAGGCGTTTGCTGTACTGGACCATGAAAAGTCACCAACTAACATTATTGAGTCGAAAACTTTCGATGGATATGGATATCATTAAGGATTCTTGTTCGGACGAATTTCAGTAAAGTTTGTTTATTTCATCGCTCCGGGCATTTATTTATATTATCGTTCCAGGCATTCGGTTATATTCGGTATACTATACGAAATATAAAGCTACTTTATAACATCTAAATGACTTTCTCAAGTGATCAATCGGCCATTCCATTTCAAAACATTAAAATTTTCACTATATTCATTTAGTTATATAGGTGTTGGTATGAATAAGCCCTTCGAAAAATACACAACCGCTCACTCTTACTTTTTCATTGAAAACTTTCATTTTCTACATTTTTCTATGTGATGAATACATTAGGCCAAAGTTGGGAATATAAGGTTAAATTTGTACCTAAAATATGGTTAATGTTTTTTTGTGAAATTATTATACATGTTTCGATGTGAATGTCAGGAAAATTAGGGAATCCATTATGGCTAAAACGTTAAAGAAATCGAAATATATATAAATATATTAGATCTCGCAGAGAAAAGGTTGATTAATGTATGATAAATTCTTATAAATATAAAATGAACACCTGAGAAAATATTCACGCATTAAAATATGTTCAGCGCATTATTTGTATCGATATCATTTGTAGGTTCGTATGATGTAAAAGCACGCGGCGCATGTCATCACCAGAATACAATAAATACTATGTTAAAATTTATTAAGACAGGGAGCGATAACATATTCAATTGCTATGATGACATGCACTTTGTCAAATTGATTTGAATTTAATAAATATCAATTTCCTACTTCGAGTTGAAGGACCTTCTCCAGCGTCCCAACTAGCGGTTGGCAACGCATTACCTCTTGCTGCTTTCAATTTCGCCCGATAACTACGAGCTAGGAAAAAAATTTCACCGTCGGAGAATTGTCCTGGTCGCCTTCCACGGAGACTCTCCCGCAAACAATAGCGTTTTTGCAGTCATGAAAAACAAATCTGCACTAGATTAAATGACGCACAAATCGAATGAAATATTAATTTAATTCTTATATAAACAACTCTCTGAACTCGATTGGTTGTCCTCAAAAGGACAGATTATCAATTTATGGATTGTGCCAACTAGCTGGGTAAAATTTTTACTGACGGCTTGCCCTCCATCGAGCACCGAACTAAATTTAAGATTAGTTCTTTGATAAACAACTCTTTTATTTTAATTTATTGTCCTCAAAAGGACAGATTATTTCCACCTACTGCTGCTCGCCCCTAAGGACGCTTTCCCCCAAACAGCAGCGTTTTCGAAGTCGCGGCGAAACAATTGCCACGATGAGGTAAGATGGCGGCTTGCACAAACCGACGCGATTGTGCGCCCTCATATCCGCCATTTTACCTCATCGCGACGATCGCTGTTTGGGAGAGCCTTGGTACATATCACCACCAGCTGCCTCTGCGACCAACTCCGCTGCCAGACGAATAAAGCTGCGACCAGCGACCAGCTATCAGCGACCAGCTCCGCACAGCTTCAATGCTGCCAAACGACTGAGAATTTTTTTTCCTAAGTGTTCGTTTTACACCGTTCTCAGCTGCATGCGAGACGTACATGGAGAGGCGAATGAAATGATTGGTTAAAGTCTCTCTCTACTACAAAGAAGAAGAAGATGATGCAAGACGTTCCTTGCTTCGATTTGAAATCTGTGATAGGAAATTTGATAAATTTACTCTGCAAAATGACATTATAAGACATCACCTTATATTTGCGTTATTTTCAATAATTTACTATTGTTTGAGAATAATGTTTGGCAATTGAATTGAAGCGCGGTAAAATTTCGGACCGATTGAGGAAGAAATCGTGTAAATCTATCGTGTATTTTTTGAGTTATTCGCGTACAAAACGTACGGTTTTTCGTGACGGTCGCAATATTTTAGATTTTCATTTGACACCCTACCCTTGCCGTAAGACGTAGTCTACGTCAAAACCAAAATGTGATTTTGTATGGGAATATCATAATATGCTAGACAGCAAGACCATATTTCGATTTGTAAAGAGGAAACGTTGAAAACTATTATAATGGCTTAGTTATTAACATAAAAAATAGAACGAGAAAGCAGAGAATCACTTTACTTGTGTTTCTCAGCACCTTTTGAAAAGATATACAAAAAATTATAATACACTAGAGTCACTTATTCCGCAATTTTACACGGGCTTGTCGGAATTTGACGTGATTTGCGAAAAAAACACGTGGTTTGATAAAAAAACGCGTCTCAAACCTAACTTTTCTCGCTTTTTACGAAGGTTTTGTAAATTACGGGTTTTTACGCGGAACCAGGAATTTGCTCGGTTTTTAAGTAGTTTTTTCCATCGCACTCATTCCTGTGTAAAAAGTAACTTCAGTGTAAACGATTTATAGCGTGTAGAAACTGGAACGTTTGTATTGGTGACACTTCGCAGCGAGATGTAAATTCTCGATCAACATTTGTTAACAAACATGTCTTTGCCCGTTTTCTCTTAAACCATTGGTCAACCCACGCAAACCAATACCATATCATGTAGGGAAAAGTTTCTCTACACGATGATGCTACAGATTTGCGTGTGTAGAAAAAAGGCTCAGAAGTGTATGTTTACAAATGTTGATAGGCCTTATTCTGTTGTTGGTCAAGAATTGGAGTGAAGGTCAATGGAAAGTTAAGGTATTAGTTATTGTCTAATGTATTGAACTGATAAATGTGTAATTACGTTTTTGGTTACATTAGTATCGTTCGCCGTGAGATTAAAGGATATTACTAGAAATTGAAAAGAAACTTATTAAGCGATTTCAGTTCATTTCAATGAGTATTGTTGTACAATGCCTCCAACTAGACAGAATAATATCGGTCGGCTGCTAGCTCAGCAAACTCTCGAATGCGACAAAGCGACGATCAGCGTGCAACATTCCACATAATCTTCAAACTGCTGCCTATGGTTGATGACTGTGTGTGTATATATATACAATCCAACGCCCACCGTCCGGCAGTGATTTTATGGAGGAAAAATGTTTGCAGTTTAACGAACTGTTGTCGACTCGACAAACATTTTTACCCCTGGAGTTGAAAGGTGATAGCTCTGTTGGGTTCCAGTTACTCACGTCCATTCCGAGGTCACTTTCACTTACAACAAGCCCCGCATAAACACAGTACCAACATCAAATGGATATAGGTACTGTACATACACTCCCATCCTCAAATCTTATTGTTTTGAGGATGGTACATAAACATTTTTCCTCCATAAAATCACTGCCGGACGGTGGGCGTTGGATTGTATATATATACACACACAGTCATCAACCATAGGCAGCAGTTTGAAGATTATGTGGAATGTAGGTTTGGCTTCGAAACCGATATATATATATATATATATATATATATATTTATATATATTTATTATATATATATATATATACATATATATATATATATATATATATATATATATATATATATATATATATATATATATATATATATATATATATATATATATATATATATATATATATGTATATATATATATATATATATATATATATATATATATATATATATATATATATATAATATATATATATTAATATATATATATATATATATATATATATATAAACATTTAGCCATAACAAGAAATTAGAAGAAGAATTAGTATCTTCCATTTAATTCCAACTACCTTTGCTTATCTTCGACAGATACGCGTATTTCGTCTACAATGTGCAGACTTCTTCAGTGTCTCGTACTAACTAACTAACTAAACGTACTAACTAACTAAACTAACTAAAAACTGAAAGAAAACCTTCGCCACCTGCCGTATATATACTATTTTCTAAATACAAAACGTTTACCTATCATTATGTTGTTTATACCTATCTTATTATTAGTTTGTCTATACCTATCCTGAGTCAAAAACAAGTGTACTTAATATCTAATTCGCTTCTTTCTCATTTATACCTAACATACTTATTGTGTAGCAGCGGGTGCTCCGCTTCGTCGGGTTTGATGTCGTTTGGGTAGTAAGTTGAAGAGCCATGTGTAACCATTGCCTTGGTCTTTGTTTAGTAGATTTGTGTTCTGTTGTTTGTTTATTTCTAAGCTTTCTGCGACGTCTAATTTCCAGGGTGTAGATGTAGTCCGTAATATTGTGATGTCATTCGTCGTTATGTCGTGATTTTCCGTGAAGATGTGTTCTGCGACTGTTGATTTGAAGTTATGTGAAATTCCTTTCTCGTTCTGTTTGACAGCCTTAGTTACCTCCGCTAGATGTTCCTTGAACCTTGTTGCCAAGGTTCTCTTTGTTTGACCTACATATATTTTGCTGCAGTGTTTACACTTGATTCTGTATACCCCTGCTCTGCCTAATGTGTCAACTGAGTCTTTGGTGGAGCCTAACATCGATGCTAATTGGTTGTGTCTACTAGAAAAAACTAAGTCTAAGCCAAATTCCCTAAGTCGTGGTTTAAGCTTTTGTGTAATGTCTTTATCGAAGGGGCCGAATTTTAGCCATTTTAGCAAATTTTTAGCCATTTTAGCAAATTTGAGAACATTAATTATTTTAACAAATATTTTTAATAAAAACAAAAAGTAATAATCTTTAATTAATCTATAAAAAAATATTAAAAATCGATCCAGCGGTTCAGAAGTTGATGTCGATTTTTCTGGTAACCCTATATTGAACATGGTCACCCTACTAAAAAAATAAAAAAAAACGGGTCTTATTATTTTCGATGAAGAACATACCAAGCGGTTTTGAGCACAATCGGACAACTTTTTTTTTCAACTCTATTTTATATATATTATATTTTATATATATATATTTTATATATATATATTTTATATATATAGCGGAACCTATTCTCACAATAGTACATATATCCATCACATTCTGCAGCCATCCAACTTCAAACGTTAAAAGATGTTTAATTTCTCCAATGAATGGACGCAGTAACCAAGAATATATAATCTGGCAAATAAAATTAGGTCTTGAATATAATTAAAAGCTACAAAAACGTTTCGGAGACTTAAATTTCGTAAAAATAATGAGCAATCAGATTTTCAACAAGAATTGCTTACCTTTGAACTACAAATTCGTCATATTGATCGAACCGTACTGGAAAATCTACTCGAGCCAGACTCCAAGTATTCTCCTTAATTGCACTATATCCTTACAAATTTTCGGTGCGTAATTGCACAAACCATAAAAATCACACTTCACTTATTACACTATGCACGAGAATCTACGAATACACGATATAATACTAGAAAACTATGCGATTAATTTTCCACAATAATTAAATACGCTTGCACCTATTCTGAACCGTTGTTTACAATCTGACGTAATCGCTTGATGTTGCTCTGCTCTCACATACT
>JASCZW010014324.1:0-23198 GCA_034211315.2 Aedes japonicus
GACCGTAGCCATATTCGCCAGGAAGGGAATTTTTGGCTTACCCCGCTGATTGCTGCAGCGTTTGATGGGAAGTTCGTAAGATATGTTTAATATCAAAGAAAAATGTAAGTGGATACATTGTCTATCTATTTGCATTATAGATAAGCATGCAATTTTTACACATTTTTCCAAATTTCACACTCCAAACACTCAAATAAATCTGAAACTTAAATCTGAATAAACGGAAATGAACAAGAACTGAAAAGGAATAACATATTAATTTAACTCATTAATTATTGTTAACATCAAGAAAGAAAATCAATAAAAACCCGTTTACAAACGAATCTGTAAATTTTGCTGAGCAACTGTAAATTTATTGCATCATTTTCGGTAAAAATGTGACAGCTCGCGTTACCAATCATTCAGCAAAATTTACAGAACATTTCGGTGAGTTTTGACAACTCAGTAGCGAAGTTAAATTTACTGAACGTATTGTAAAATTAAAAAACTACCGAATCGATTACCGAATGTTCAGCTGTTTCATATTCGGTAAAAATTACAGTATACTGTAAAAAATTCTAAGTGTGTATGATTCGGCCTCAATAATCTCCCAACAAACAAACGAAAGCAGTAAATAAGCATACATGCTTTATTAAAGCTGAATTACGACTTTCGTAGCTAAATAAAAAATTGGCTGAAATAGCAGCTAAATAACCATGTTCTTGATTAAAATATTAACATTAATTCAAGTGTTTCATTTTGTTTGAATAACATGCTTAGTAAAAGCTATTTTAGTATTTATATGTAACTAAATTTACACAGTTTAACAAACAGATAAATAACAGTTTATAAATCAGTTTAAACATCGTTTATATAGCCTAGCTTATAAAACCTGATATTAAATTGAATAATAGCTGCAATGTACAAAACTATTCAACTGATTCAATTTTAAGCTGAAGAAAAATAATACAAAAGCTTTACACAGGTGTCTTAATTGACTTTTATTCAACCACTGAACAATTAGTTGAAATACAGTTTATGCCTCTTATGCAACGACTTTTAACTAGCTTTGCCAATTAAATCTTATATTTAGCTGAATATTAGCTGTGGTTTAAACCAATGGTCATCAAAATAAACTACAATTTAAATAAAAGTCGTTTAAATGCCGTTTAAATGCGTCCGAAGTGTTCGTAATTTTGGTTCATAAATATTTCTTCTTCAAATTCAAGTTAAGCTGGGTTACTGATATAATGATATAAATAATTGAATGCCTATATTCTCGTTTATGAGTTGTTAATTTTGGTGCCGGTGTAAAAAGTATTGACCTGTTTTCAATAGTTGAAATTAAAGTCAACTGCTTGGAGCAAATAACTCACAGGATAATCATAACATTGCCTATCCGAATAGAAAACAGCGCAGTGTTAACAAATAACATCAGAAAACATTTTCATATCCTGTAATCGTCTCTTGTTCAACATGCCCTTGTCAGTAATGCACGTAGTAAAACCGAACATCCAATATCAAAGCTTGTGTACAGCTTGCTAATTCAGACGTTTAATAACAACATTTAGAAGGTTTAATTGAGCACTGATGTTGCTTATTTACAGACAACGCTATAAATAGAATATCGATGTAGCTCAATTAAAGCATCACTTCTGCTACTATTCAAAATATAACATTGAGCTTATATAGACGACTCGTTTATACTTCATTCAATTCTAGGATAGCGCAGTGGGAATGTCACGTAGTTGAGGATACGAAGGTTGATGGTTCAAATCTCACTATTAAATGTTAATAAATAAATATTACATAATGCTTCTGTTCATGTACATGTATAATAATATCAAACTAAATATGCTTAGTATAAAATGTCTGTATCTTATGGAAAATCATAAAAAAAAATCTAAAGAAAGTTTTATGATAATTTAAAAAAGTCGAACAAAAGTTCTATACAAGACAACACAGCTTTTTTAAAAAGCTTAATGATGTTGAAGAAATATTTCGGGATGACTTTTAATTAACAAGGAGAGAATATTTATCCTTAAAAAAAACTCGCTTAGCTAAACAAAGGTCACTTTGACTCTTGGAATCAGGCTCAAGTTGTGTGCAGTACTTAAACAGCAATTATTTAATTATCAGCTGAACTCCATTGCTGCACAATCTTGCTTCTTAAGCATATGCAATTGCCAGTGTCCAAAAGCACTTGGCGACAGCTTAATAACTTCTCCAAATTTGTGTGAATAATGCCTGAACAAAAGCAGTGATTGAAAATAGTTCAGAGATTATTCAACACCTTGCTGAATTAAATCGCCAAAATGATGTTTATTTAATGAGCGATTGTTTGTTGGGCTATCCTTAATAATCGCATCCGAACAAAGGGCATGGAAGACCTGTTTTGTTTCAAATAGTGTTAAACATTTGTACACGCAAAGAAATCGCTCTGCTTTAAATCAACAAAATATTTTGTTGGTATTCCAAACAAAGATTCTATTTGTTTCAATTCATAAACAAGTTCCAAATCAATTTAAAATGTCATTCAAATTAAACCAATAAAATTATTTAAAGTAATCACCACTGTGTGATTCAGAACAATCACATTTATTTTTCAACTCAAATGTTTCATTTATTGCTCGAACAAAGTATTTTGTCACCCTAAGAAATCACTTTGCTTTGAAACAACAAAACATTTTGTTGGTATTCAATCCAAGCTTTCTGTTTGTTTCAATTCATAAAAAGTTCCAAATCAAACCAATAAAATTATTTAAATTAATCACTGCCGTGTGATTTTAATTTGCATAATATTTGATGTATAACAATCATACTTATTCTAAACGTCGTTTTAAACTTAAATGGTTAATTTATTGTGTTTATATTTGTTAAATATTTGTATTAGCGTACATTTCATAGCAGCCATATTGCTGCCTCGGTTTTTCTAATGTAAGTTTATGCATTATAATTTACACGAGATCATGTCTTAGAGATGGATTCTTGATCATTACATAACAAGGTGTGTTACTTGGGATAGGAGTATGTTGTTCCGTCTGATGTCATTGAACTTACGTATTGAAGTCAATTGGTTGGAAATTTGAAAAAGATTTATTGAAGCACTTTAACGAACTGTTGAAACAGCTCTTCACTGCACAAACTCGACCCATTTGCGATCCGGTGTGGTTTTATTTGTAATGACTTACAGCTAAATTATAACTATCAAAATGTTGTCAGTACTGAGCAGACGGTGTCTAGTGAAAAATGTATTGAAAGTCCCAAAAAATTTGTGTGAGATTTTGTTTTGCAAGTACTGCTAGTTTGAATGTTCCGCTAAAAATACTATGCTAAATTTAAAATTCAAGTGACACGTTTGTTTGTCGGTGATTAAACTACATGCTTCATTGAACTGAATGTCGTGTTCTATTATTCAAAACATGTTTTCTTAAGATCTAAAGCTTGCAGTACACTGTTTGTCCAATAGCCAAATATTTGTCATAGGCAGATAGGCATCTGACAAACATCTATGATATCTGTCAGCTGTCTAGCTGCCTATGCCAAATATTTGGCTATTGAACAAACAGTGTACTACAAGCTTAAGATGTAGACCATGTCAACCAGATTCGGAAAGCCACTTTGCGTTACCTGATACCTGATACTGATACTGATACCGGACTACTGGTTTGCCAGTTATCTGCAAAGAAAATAACTCGTTGATAATCTGTTTTAAAAATATAATTGATCATGTTTAAACATACATTAGAAAAACAGAGGCAGAGACAGCAAATTGTCAAATTTACAGCACTGAAAAACTTTTGAACAATATCAATTTTGATTTTGAACAATCGGCAGGCTGACAGTATGAAATGTGCGCTTAAAAAAATATTTTGTTCAAACAATAAATTAACCACTTTAGTTTAAATAATTGTGATTGTGATAAATCAAATATTATATAAATTAATATCACACAGCGGTGATTAATTCAAATAATTTTATTGGTTTGATTTGAGAGAAGTATTGAATTGATTTGGAACTTTATAATGAATTGAAACAAATAAAATTTCGGAAATTTCCTTTCTATTTCCATAGAGTCACACCCCTCGGATTTTATTTCTGTACAGATTTCTAGATAAAACCGTCAAAAGTTCAGGCCAGTATCAAACTAAAAAGTAAAGAGGTTATGAAATTTTGTTCATTATTACCAAGCGGAATTTTGACAATTGATCTGCATGGAACGAAATGTCACCTTCACTTACGGAATAACCGAGCGAAATATGTTTCCGAAAGTAACAGTGACAGCTCCTATTAGTTTGCATGGAAACCTTGCTAATTCCAATTTTATTTTTCATTCTTTTCAGGTGTTTACTGCTGCAGAAATTTCTTTTCGGTTCTTCACTTTTCCGTTTCGGTAAACGAAATTTATCATGCGTTTGGGATAGAATGAGAAATTTCTTTCGAACACGATACCGACCTTTAAAACTAAGATGTAGACCATGTCAACCTGATTCGGAAGGCCACTTTGCGTTAACTGATACCGGTCTACTGGTTTGCCAATTATCGGCAAAGAAAATAACTCATTAATAATCTGTTTAAAAAATATAATTGATTAAGGTTGGTATCGTGTTCGAAAGAAATTTCTTATTCTATCTCAAACCCATGTTAAATTTCGTTTACTGAAACGAAAAAGTAAAGAATCGAAAAGAAATTTCTGCAGCAGTATCCACCTGAAAAGAACAAAAATAAAATGAGAATTTGTAAGGTTTCCACGCAAACTAATGGGAGCTGTCACTTTACTTTTGGAAAATATTCCGCTCGATTATTTCGTAAGTGAAGGTGACATTTCGTTCCATGCAGATCAATTGTCAAAATTCCGCTATGGTAATATTGAACAAAATTCCGTAACCTCTTTGCTTTTGAGGTCGATACTGGGCTTTATGTTTAAACTTACATTAGAAAAGCAGAGGAAGAGACAGCAAATTGCCATATCGTCATCACTAAAACACTTTTGAACAATAACAATGCGCTCATAAAAATATTTAAACAATAAATTAACCACTTCAGTTTAATTAATTGTGATTGTTATAAATCAAATATTATATAAATTAATATCATACAGCGATGATTACTTCAAATAATTTTATTGGTTTGATTTAAGTGAAGTATTGAATTGATTTGGATCTTTTTATGAAATAAATCAAATACATTTCAGCGTCAACATTAGATTAGGGCGAATCTGCTTTTGTAAACAATGGCTTTCGCAGTCATTTTCTCTTGAACAGAAGGTCAAAAATACAAATTAAGCACTCTTTAAGGAAGAGGAGCTTTATCTCTATCCGCTGATATATTGAATTTAAAGGAATTGTTTTCAACTTCCGATAAATTAGCAGAAAAAGTCTTTGTTTACAAAAGCAGATTCGCCCTAATCAAATGTTGGCGCTGATTTTCGAAAATTTCCTTTCCAATTCGATAGAGTCACACCCCTCGGATATTTTTTTCAGTGCAGATTTGTTTCGAAAACATCTGGCAACCACGGTGAGGTCAGTGAACTTTGCTAGGGTTACCAGATTGCTGGATCAGCACCTCGAGGAATTCCAACCGTTAGAAATCAGGCCCACTGGGGCCTAATTTTTGATCCTGTTTTTCAGCGCATTTCCGGTCGCATCGTGCTTATTCGAGCTGAACTTTTGCACCTAACCTCAACACACAATTCATTTTTCTTGCTACGTTAGCTCGTGCTTGTCGCTCATGGATACTCGTAGATAGTTTTGAGAAAACAGGATCCTAAGTCAAGATTATTAGTTCGTAGTATTTTATCAGTGCATTTTCAAAACACGCAGGTGAGTTTCGCTGATGATTATCGATAAAGTGCAAGCTTTTTAAATATGAGTTCTATGCCTATTAGCGTAATTGGTTTGAAGTGATTTTGTCGGAACGATGGCGGATCGTCAGTCGCAGGGCCGCGCTCGTGCACGTGGCTACACAGCTGTAAATTTGTCCCATGAAGCTAGGGAAGGACGAGGTCAAGCGCCCGTTCGAGGCAGTGGTATTGCTATTGGGGTAGGAAGAGTAGTGTTGGATTGAAATTTCAGTCAACATGTTTGTTCTTGTTTTAGTCTCGAGCAGTTGCCCTCCAGCCAGGTTCGGAAGGACGAGCATTGGCACATCGTGATGTGGCAGCCGGTCGGGGAGCAGCCATTGCCGGAGGAAATGGCAACGGTAATGGGGATGGTGCGGCAGGGACAAGTCGAGGAGCTTTGCGGGGTCGTCGAACCGTTGGGGATACGCTTCGTACTCGGCCACTGGATGCTCCATCCAAGCAAGGAACTACGGGACAGCCTCTGAAGCTACAAGCCAACTACTTTAAACTGTTGAAGCATCCTGAATGGATCCTGCATCAGTACCGGGTGGATTTTGCTCCGGCTTGTGAGAGTATGCGTCTAATGCAGGGATTGATGAGCCAACACAAAAAAACTTTCGGAGGATATCTGTTTGATGGCACGCAGCTATTTATGGTCAACAAACTGCGAAGCGAACAGTTGTCGTTGGAATGTCGTCATGATCGAACAGGGGATGTCTACCAAATTCGCATTGTGCACACGGGAACCGTTGACATGACGAACGATGTAGGCATCCAAGTGCTGAACTTGATTCTTCGCAGAGCCATGGGAGGGCTTAACCTTCAATTGGTGGGACGTAATTTGTTCGATGCCGCGGCCAAGATCGCCATCCCCGAATATCGGATCGAGTTGTGGCCAGGATATATGACCAGTATTCGCCAGCATGAGCAGGACATTCTGGTATGCTGCGAAATTGCTCACAAGACCATGCGTATGCAAACTTGCTACGATGTATTGCGTGACTGCCAGAAGCATGATCGGAACTATAAGGATGGTTTCACTCGTTGCGTGCTCGGTGTTGTTGTACTGACCGGATACAACAATAAGACGTACACCATCCATGATGTCACTTTCGAGACAACTCCGCAGAGCACATTCGAGACGAAGAACGGGAAAATATCGTTCATTGACTACTACAAACAAAAGTACAACATCCACATTCGAGATCCCAACCAGCCAATGTTGCTGTCACGAGCCAAAAAGCGAGATCTTCGAGCGGGAGCCAACGAGTTGATGGCCCTCGTGCCGGAACTCTGTCAAATGACGGGATTGACCGAACAGATGAGATCGGATTTCAGGTAAATTGTCATTTTCGTCCACGGTCTATGGTTAAGTTCATTTCTAATTCCATTCAGGATGATGCGGGCCATGTCCGATCATACCCGTTTGAATCCCGATCGGCGCATTGAACGGCTGCTAACGTTCAACCGTCGACTGCAGACAACACCGGAAAGTGCGGAGGTTTTCAAGGTTTGGCAGATGGAGCTGGATAAGTGTCTGGTCGAGGTTCCCGCTAGAATGCTGCCACAAGAGACCATATTTTTCTCCTCAACTGCACCGTAAGTTTACCAAAAACATTCTTAAGGCTTTTGAAATTGAGCTTACTAACTTAAATATTCTAGTGGAGTTAATGCCGGTGAGCAGGCGGATTGGACATCTCATTTCCGGAACAATCCTTTGTTCGATACGATTCGGTTGGAACACTGGTATCTGGTTGTGCCGAATCGTGCGCAGCGCGAGGCCAACGACTTCCTCGGCTGCATGATTCAGGCCGCTCGTGGCATGCGGTTCGAGATCCGTCAATGTGAGATCGTCACCATCTCAGACGATAACCCTGGAACGTACATCCGAGCGCTGGAAAATATTGTGAACCGAGATCCCCAGTTGATAATGTGCGTGGTCTCGAACAACAAGGCAGATCGGTACACTGCCATCAAGAAGAAGTGCTGCGTCGATCGTGCCGTTCCAACGCAGGTCATGGTCCAGAGGACGATCACACCCAAGGGCGGCAATGTGCGGACGCTCATGTCCGTTGCAACCAAGGTCGTCATCCAGATGAACTGTAAACTGGGTGGTATTCCGTGGAAGGTCAAAATTCCCCTCAATGGCCTCATGACTATCGGTTTCGATGTTTGTCACGATGCAAAAGATAAATCCAAGTCGTTTGGAGCTATGGTGGCCACGATGGATCACGACAACAAAAGCACGCCCAAGTTCTACTCCACCGTTACGCAACACTCACATGGCGAAGAAATCAGCAATTATTTGCCACTAAACACCATCAAAGCGCTTAACGAATACCGTAAAGAGTATAAGGAACTGCCCAAACGAATCATCTTTTACCGAGATGGCGTCGGCGAGGGCCAGCTGCATTATGTGTTCGAGCACGAAGTCAAATCGGTCGTGGACAAGCTGAACGAAGTGTATCGATCGGCTGGATCCGATCAGGACGCGCTGTTCACCTTCTTCGTGGTCAACAAACGGATCAACACACGCTTCTTCGACCGCAAGCAGAATCCGAAGCCCGGAACTGTAGTGGACAACGTTGTCACCCTCCCGGAACGGTAAATATAAGCACTACACTGCTCATGTTAACTAAATAAATAGTGATTCCCTCTTTTAGCACGGATTTCTATATCGTCTCGCAATCGGTCCGCCAGGGCACGGTTTCGCCCACGGCGTACAACATCATCCACGACTCGTCCGGTCTGAAGATCGACCACTTGCAGATGCTGACCTATAAGCAGTGCCATCTGTACTACAACTGGTCCGGCACGACTCGGGTACCGGCGGTTTGCCAGTACGCGCATAAGTTGGCGTTTCTGGTCGGGCAGTTCCTCCATCAGCCGCCGAGCAATCTGCTCGAGAAGAAGCTGTACTTTTTGTAAGGATTACTCTACCCCGATTGAGAGTATCCTATTGTTGCATTTGAACTTCTTGACCTTCTATTAACGATTCCTGTACAAGTGAACTTGTAACGCTTGGCCATCATTGAGTTGTTTTTGTTTTGTTTTCTTTGGTTATTTCTAGTTGAAAATATGATTTTTATTCCTTGATTCACCTAGGTAGTTGTTTTCATTCAAAATTTCATGATGTAAATAGTTGGATTTTTCAAATGTAATCCCAGATAGTGATTCCTGGGTGTCTCCGGCAGTATAGGCGGGTTCGATTTCCGGTCGGCCCGTGGAAATGTTTCAAATTGTTTCAAATTTTCTAGACTTTTTTGGCCATAGAGTATCTTTATGCTTACTATGGACAAATTCAAGTTAAAGAAAGAAGAAGACATCGAGTGGTGATCAATCTGACAGCTCCCATGTTAAAGTAGATGGTGAAATTTTCAGAAGCATTTTAAAATTTTCCTCCTATATTAACAAGGGAGCTGTCAGATTCATCACCAGCTCGGTGTCTTCTTTTTTCCTTACTGTTGGGAATTTTATGTAAAACTTTATGTGTCCAACAGGGAACAAAGTGGCCGTTTTCGATTTCAAAACATGACATTTCATTAAGTTTTCATAATAGGATGTTGAAACTTTGTGACATCTCATATCTCGTTGAAAATTATCATCCAGGAGTAAAATAATGATATCAAAGCTAGGGGGGCGCTTCTGATTTTTTTTATTACGAAAAAGGCCGACAGGAAGCGTTTTTACCCACGGAACTAAAATGACCATAACTAAGGAAATATCCAACCGATTTCGAAAATTTTGGCAGTTTTGGATTCAGGAACTCAACTTCTTTTTCAATAATGTCGTAATATGACCGATGGACATAATCCGTCTGCGCATAAACCGGATATCCGGAACCGTGTTCCGAAAATGGTATACTTATAAATGTTTCAATAGAAAACCAACAATAACGAAGCAAAAACTGTGGAATGAATACACAGGGATGTGTTCGATTACCATATGAGAATTTGTTAAATTGATTCGGGAACAGTCACCCCGGATGACCAGAAAATAATTTGAATTGAACCCTAACAATATGGGTGTCAAAATTCTTGGAATCGTTCCAGAAGTACGTTTGCCATAGTTACTGCACCATCCGGACACTTGGCTTTGGATTGGCCAGTTCAGTCTTGGTAATTGGAGAAGGATGAACCACGAGCTGGCGCAGCTCGATGGCGAACACAATATCCAGAAAGTCGCTAAATCTGGAACGACATGTTGGAAGCTGGGCGGGACATGTTGTAAGAGTGTCGGATAACAACCCCGCAAAATTGAAGTTGCCTCCAATCCTACCGGTACAAGACGCAGCGGAGCACACCGAGCTAGGTGGTTAAACAAAGTGGAGCAAGACCTTGGAAGTGTGGGATATTCGAGGAACTGGAGACAAGCAGCCCTCAACCGAGTTATATGGAGAAATGTCGGAGGCAGGTGCGGTCCTAATAGAACATTGGACCAGCATAAGTAAGTAAGCAATTGGTGATGAAAAAAGCAGAAAAACGTCTATAATGACGATACTGACAAATTCCATAGAGTTTAAAAAATAGTCAGAAGAATATTATCAATTTCAGTTTTAGAAACTATGATGTTTAACCTCACTTTCGCTCTACTTGGATTCCTCAATTAATTACACAAAATTCTATTTTTACAAGTGTTTTTTTTTCACATGATACAGTATGGATTATGGATTGCATTTTGGTAGCACCTGGTTCGACTAGTTCAGTCTCGCCTACTCCCGTCAATACCATGAGTTGTCGCTGCCCTGTGACTCAATGCGAATCAGAATTCTCGAGTACTTTTTCAAACAGACGTATCTCATTTTGTAAACAAAGAGGGGAAGTAAGATTCAAACGTAAATTTCTCAATACTCTCATCACCCTCACGGAAACTAGCATCACCATCATGTTAGGGAAATGTTATTCCTTGTGATGGTGGCCCTAGGTTGCATGAAAATGCTAAGGGTTTCAAGAATTCAACGTTTGAATCTTACTTCCCCTCTATGTTTACAAAATCAGATACGTCTGTTTGAAAACGTACTCGAGAATTCTTCCAGCTTGCTTCTACAGGTAAGTGGACATGTAATACTGCCAACTGTATGCCTGATATGTTTTCTAGTGACCACACATCTTGGAATTTGGACCGTGCCGTTGGGATCTTCTGATACGAAAAAATCCTGATCACGTCTTCCTTCGGAAGGGAAGTAAAGCCGTTGGACCTGGCCCATGTGTCGATAGGTTCGATATGTTGGGTCCAGGTCGTCTCCCTGGCATGATGAACCAGCCTCAGGGAGAAAGTCAAGTTAAATCGAAACAGCATCTATTGTTTATTGAGTTAGTCAGCACCAACAGGCTTAATAAAGCCCTTATGGTGGTATTAAAAATATGACGTAGAATAAACATAAACATAAATATCAAACCACAACATATTTGTTCATAAACATCTACATTTTCGAAAAATATGACGTGAAGCGTCTGCGCAGAGTTTGCCGAGGGACATGGTAGTCGAACATTGTCCTCCGATTCATGCTATAATTGTTTCGACGAATTGACATCCTCAGCTTAACGCTATTGCGCGATGCCCTTGGTTGAACGTTAATATTAATCTGCTCCAGCATGGCGCGGCAATCGATTCGACTTTGTAAAATGTCTGCAACAAAGAGAGTCCTGGATGTGTCACGACGAAACCGAAGCGTTTGATTTTACTTAGTTCTTCAGTAAAGTGGATTTACAGATTTTATCGTTATGTTTTACCTAAATTTGGTTAAAAATGCTCTCATTGAGTTGCTAGCATTTTCGGTAAATTACCGTACAAAAATAAGTAAATATTAATGTTTTTCCCGGTTTTCCTGCAATACCGAAATTTCGGTAATCCATGTTTACCGATAATTTCAGTATGTGCACTTTTGTACGTTTTTCGGTATTTTATGCCGAATTTTTGGTTTTCTTGTCTTAGCGTGTAGAATAAACTTAAACATAAATATCAAACCACAACATATTTGTTCATAAACATCTACATTTTCGAAAAATATGACGTGAAGCGTCTGCGCAGAGTTTGCCGAGGGACATGGTAGTCGAACATTGTCGAGACTCTATTATAAACACGCTGCAGTCCTCCGATTCATGCTATAATTGTTTCGACGAATTGACATCCTTAGCTTAACGCTATTGCGCAATGCCCTTGGTTGAACGTTTATATTAATCTACTCCAGCATGGCGCGGCAATCGATTCGACCTTGTAAAATGTCTGCAACAAAGAGAGTCACGACGAAACCGAAGAATCGACAACGACTCTCGTAACTCGGCATACGAAACGGGTCTCTCCAAGGCAACCTTCTCAAAGTGAAGCGTAAAAACCTGCGTTGGACAGATTCAACTCTATTCTCGCCTTTAATATAGCTCCGATTCCAGACGGCAGAGCAATACTCCAGAACCGACCGCACCAAGGAGCAATAAAAGGATTTCGAGCAGTATATATCGGAGAAGTCTTTAGCCATCCGAAAAATAAAGCCTAGAGCTCTTGACGCCTTGTCCACGATGTACGAGATGTGAAATTTGTACGTCAACTGAGAATCCAGAATAACTCCTAGATCTTTACGTAAGTAGCACGTTTGATTACCGTGCCTTGAAGCTTATAGTCGAAGAGAATCGGCTCCTTTTTTTTCTAGAGAAAGTGATCACCGAACACTTCCTCCGGAGTAACCACCATACGGTAGAGGCTGCAGCAGTGAGCAAAGATTAGTGGCTGCTGTTGTAGGAGGTGACAAGACTGGATTCGTAAAAAGATCTTCAGGTCATCGGCATACAAATGACGGGGGCCTACGAGGGCTAGGTTCAAATCATTGAAGTACAGCAAAGTGTCAGCTATAAAGTGGGGGCAACGTTCATTCTAACGCTCTCACTGCACCGCACTGCTGACAACGTAAACAAAATGAAACGGGAAGTGGACATTTTATCCTACCTTTTTGTACCCAAGTGACGACCAATAAAGACGTGTAAAAGTATCGGTCTCGCGTGTGGGAAAAGTGTTTTCGGGGACGAAAAGTGGGCTTCTAGGAAGCCATCAGTGCGCGAAAAGTTTTTTCGGCGTGGGTACAGTCGGCCTCGCGGTCGACACAGTTCATTCGGCGATTGCATTTGGTTCGGTCTGCGGAGCAGCGCGGCTGTAGTAGTGTGCGTGTGTTCTCGAGTCGACTTGAGCGTGCGCGGTTTCGGTTGCTGGTGTGTTCAGGACTGGCAGAAATTTTTCTCGAGTAACAGGTAGAAGGGGCCTGAGTGACACGTTTTTGTTCTCGTCGTGTGTGAAATCGATCGGAGAAGAAAATAAGTGAGAAATTTCTGTTCGCTCGTTTGAACAATCAGAATTTCCCCGTGTGGAAAACGCGCATGGAAATGTATTTGAAGCGCGAAGAACTGTGGAAAGTGATAAGAGACGCAGCTCCAAACCCGATCATCGCTGACTGGATAAAGTGCGATGAAAAAGCGCTGGCCATGATTGTCCTGGGTGTGGAGGACAGCCAGCTGAATTTAGTGCTTGGTGCTACGTCGGCAGTGGAAGCGTGGAACAAATTGAAAGATTTCCACGAAAAGACGTCGATGACGTCATGAGTGTCGTTGCTTCGTCGTATATGCAGTTTGAATATGGCCGAAGGAGACAATATCGAGAAACATCTTAAGACCTGGAAGAGCTTTTCGATAAGCTGTGCGGGTCAGGCAATGGAGATGCCGCTCAAAATTGCAATGATTTACCGCAGCTTGCCAGAGTCTTACGGTAGTTTGGTTACAGCTCTGGAAGGTAGACCAGATGCCGACCAGACAATGGAGCTGGTAAAGCAGAAGCTGATTGACGAGCATCAGCGGCGTCAGGAGCGTTCGGGTGACAGTGGGGAAAACGCGATGAAGATTCACAGCAATAAGAAGAAAAGTGATCGAGTGTGTTTTCAGTGCGGCAAACCGGGACATTTTCGCCGGAATTGCCCGCAGCAGCCGAGAAGCGGCCTGAGCGGTGATGTGAAACGTGACGCGAAATCCAAGTTCGGTAGTGCGAAAGCGAAGCAGACAGAAGAAAGTGATTCGGCGATCTGTTTTGTGGCTGGAGCCCAATGTAGTGGACCGTGGGTCGTCGATAGTGGGTGTTCCAGTCACATGACGAACGATAGGTCGTTCTTTGACAAACTGGACACGAGTATGAAAGTGAAGGTTGTTCTGGCCGACGGGTGGAATCGGAAACGGCACAGTGAAATGTGTGGACGGTGAAAACTGTTTGGTGGACATTCCGTTCAAGGACGTACTTTATGTGCCTTCACTGGAATGTGGACTCTTATCGGTGAGAAAACTCGTGAAGAAAGGATTAAAAGTGGAATTCAGTGGTGCGCGTTGTGAAATTTCGTCTGCACAAGGCAAAGTAGTGGCTGTAGCGGAACCGCGCGGCAATCTGTTCGCGTTGAAGGTGGCGGAGGAAGCTCGGCTGGGCAAGGATGCTCGGCACCTGCAGGATTGCCAGCACACCTGGCACCGCCGGCTTGGTCATAGAGACCCGGCGGCGTTGGACGAGATGCAGAGGAAGGAGCTGTCGTCGGACTTCAGGATGCAGGATTGTGGAATCCGCAGGTTTGACAACCTTGCCTTGAAGGTAAATCAAGTAGAATTCCATTTCCTAAAACTGCGAGCAATCGGACCCAACGTGTTCTCGACGTTATTCACATGGATGTTTGTGGCCCAATGGCAAACGTGACGCCAGGGGGTGCCCGCTATTTAATGACAATCATTGATGATTGTAGTAGATACACAGTCGTGTGTCTACTGAAACGTAAGAGCGATGTAGCTGATTGCATTAAGAGATTTGTCGCGCACGTCAAGAACAAGTTTGGTCGGGCTCCATGTGTCATTAGATCAGATGGCGGGGGTGAATATACCGGTCATGAACTAAAGCGGTATTATGAGCAGGAAGGCATTCAGGCCCAGTTTACTGCAGCCTACTCCCCTCAGCAGAACGGAGTGGCCGAGCGAAAGAATCGCTCACTCCAAGAAATGGCCACTTGCATGCTTCTTGATGCTGGCCTTGATAAAAAATATTGGGGGGAGGCGGTAGCGACGGCAGCATATCTGCAGAATAGGTTGCCATCCCGCGCCGTTGATACCACACCTTACGAACGGTGGTACGGCAAGAAACCGTCACTATCACACATTAAGATATTCGGTTGTCCTGCATTTGTTCACATTCCAGATGTTAAATGGTCGAAACTAGATAGCAAAGCGAAGAAGCTGCTGTTCGTGGGTTATTGCAGTGACAGGAAGGCCTACAGGTTCCTGAACACGGATACAAACGAGATCACCATTAGTCGCGATGCTCGTTTTGTGGAGATTTAGGAGGAGATTCCGGCACCAGGCGGTCGGCAGTTGGCCGAAGAGGAGCAACTCGTCGAAGTAGATGGAAAATGCAGCCGCATGGAAAGCTTAAGGAGGAGGTGTATATGCAACAGCCCAAAGGATTCGTCATTCCCAGGAAGAAGAAGTACGTGTGCCGGCTCGATCGGAGCCTGTACGGCCTCAAGCAGGCAGCACGCGTGTGGAACGAGACGATTAGTGCGATGTTACGAGACCTCGGATTCAAGCAGTCAGTATCAGACCCGTGCCTCTATATGAAGAGATTATCCGGCGGTGGCATCGTCTACCTTCTAATTTATGTCGACGATATGATTGTGGCGACCACGACGCAGGAGGAGATCAAGCGCTTGGGGAAGTAAACTAATTCGCATGAGTGAGTAGAGACAGTGAAGGATTCTTCAGCCTGGATCAGAACGAATATATCAAGGTTCTTGCGCACTGGTTTGGCCTCCAGAATGCTAAAGGTTCGAGCATTCCACTCGACCCTGGATACTATCGCAGCCGGGTGAACAGTCGACCCCTGGAGTCGAACGAGCGCTACCACAGTCTGGTAGGCGCGCTTCTTTACATCGCAGTGAACACAAGGCCGGATATAGCCGCAAGCGTGTCCATCTTAAGCAGGCAGATCAGCGGTCCTACGGAGATCGATTGGGTCGAATTGAAACGTGTCGTGTGGTACTTGCTGAAAACCGCCAGCTATAAGTTGAAGCTGTCAGCTTCGAAGGATGAGCAGCTGGTTCTCATCGGATATTGTGATGCGGATTGGAGCGGAGATCCGTCGAACCGGAAGTCGAATTCTGACTATCTGTTTCAACTGGGGAGGGCTACAATTTGCTGGGCAAGCCGGAAGCAAACGAGCGTCTCTTTGTCCAGCATGGAGGCCGAATACATGACCTTATCGGAAGCGTGCCGCGAATTAGTCTGGCTGAGACATTTGCTGGCGGAAGCAGGAGAAGAACAACTGAAGCCAACGACCATTTTAGTGGATAATCGTTCCTGTATCGACTTCGTAGAGACGGAACGGAAATCAAGAAGGTCGAAGCATATCGACACTAGGGTGCACTACACGAAGGACCTGGTCGATAAAGGTGTGGTGACTCTCGAATATTGTCCGACGGAGGAGATGGCCGCGGACATCTTAACAAAACCGTTAGGCGCGGTGAAACAGCAGCGATTCGTGGAAAGAATTGGGCTGGTCAGTGCCGATGGTCGGACTGAACCGGTTCCGTGACGTCGAGGAGGAGTGTCAGCTATAAAGTGGGGGCAACTTTCATTCTAACGCCGTCATTGCACCGCACTGCTGACAACGTAAACAAAATGAAACGGGAAGTGAACATTTTATCCTACCTTTCTGTACCCAAGTGACGAGTGTAAAAGTATCGGTCTCGCGTGTGTAACTATTTTTTTCCCTTCACCGAAACGCATCCGGGGTATCCGGGTATTCCGCTGGCCTGTAGGGTGTCTGTATTCGTCGGTTTGTCCACTCTGTTGTCCCACACAAAGAAGATCAACGGCCCTAAATGACTCCCTTGACGTATTCCTGAAGTGGCTGGACAACAACAATAATCTTGGAATTTCTACGATGATATTTCTAATTCTGCTTGTTTTAATCATGCTCTACAATTCGTCGATGTCATGAATTACAACATCGAAAGTGTCAACCCAGAACATATCACCTGTCGTCTCAAAGAATACTCTGAACCTCCCAAGCTAGTCGCTTTTGCTGATACCTGCAGGCTGCCACTATAGTCGTTCTGACCCTGTGGTGTTGCAGGTGGTGACAGCGCCTTCCAACCTTCGACTTCAGGCGAGTATGCGTTTTTAGAATCCAATTCATTGTCTGGTCAGCCTCTATGTTACAGCATGTCATCGCATTCTACGCAACCCCCGTAGCTTGCCAAACTGATCTGAATCCCTTGGTTTTCCGCATCGAGCGTAGTCGCATGAATAATTGCAAACCTCCGGTGGCAGGGTCTTGATTGCGGTCTCTAAACGACTGCTGCGTCGATCCTACTTCGGTTAGCACTGCTGCTCCTGAGCAGTTCATTATTATATCCTTACCACCTAGAAGTATCAGCATTGGCGTTACTTTTGAGCTGCAAGCTAGGCTTTAAGGCTAGTATGCAGCTCAAAAGTATTGTGCATTAGGACTGGACAAGTAATGGTCAAGAAATGCTTTTACTGTCGGAATTACTTACCTTGTGTGTAGCTGAAAAGAAGGTCAAACTACCCAGGTAACCAATAAGCAGTAGCATATGCAGTTAATCAACCCTAAATCTGCTGTTCAGATGTTACAAGCATTATATCAGCATCTTGAAAGCTATCTTTTCTAAAGTTACATTTCAAATGCTATTTTAATGCTTTCGGCCTGAATAAGCATTTCAAATGCTTAATAGTAATAATGAAGCATTATCATAGCATTACAGTAAAGCAGCAGTATATTGTGCCAAATGCGGCATTTGTGTTGCATGTAAGATGACTTAATAGCTTGATCGGTTGCCATAGAGACGCCTTGGGACTGCTTATTGGTTACCTGTATACAGTGATGGAAAAAATCGCATCGAATAACGTTCAATTTTAACTCATTTGCGAACACGCTCTCGGAAGCATTTCAATCTGAGTGGTCTTCTGCCGACATCATAACTCACCGGAGTGAATGAAGAAGAAAGAGAAAAGAGAAGATTTTTTTTACATCGGTCACGTATGTTTTTGTTCATACTTTGAATCATTCCTACAATGCATTCATTGTACTATGAATGACAAATGAAAGAATCGTCTATGAATGCATTCATTGATTCACGAAGATTGAATCGCCTCGATCGCCTCGAGAGTGCAAAAGTTGGCTATGATTATTACGGTGTTGTGTATTGCTGTTTTCTGTTGCTGTTTGCTGTTGCTAGCTGCTCCTTGAAAAAGCTCGTTCACGTTTTCCTCCACGGTTATCTTCGAATCACAGTGATAAATCAAGTAAGTACTATTGGAATTAAAATTATTAGCACAACACAATTTACGTTGTTTTAATTTTTAGAATGAAACGACGGGGCACTCAAAAAATCACCCTCCTGCAGGTTATTGAGCAGGTTGATGGAAAATTTTGCTGCAAGGCTGTAGAAGAATGTGGATACAAGCAGGACAAGTTGCTGGCCGGAAATTTCAAGCGGCATGTTCTGAAGCAACATCCGACCGTCTATGCTGCATTGGATTTACCGATGCCGACATCGGCCGAATCTGGACACGATTCTTCTCGGCACGTTACAACTTGCCACGGAAAATCATCTTCCGCATTCGTTCCCGGAAATGAGTGGATTTAAAACGCTTCTAGGACCATTGTATAAAGCAGCAGGTTTAACTGTAAACCGTAAGGTTGTGGCAGGAATGGTGGACGATTCGGCTGTTTTGGCTCGGAAACTCATTGCGAATGAATTGAAGGAACAACCACTTGTAACGTTAGAAGTGGATGGAGCTTCCAGAGGATGTCGTCACTTTCTTGGCATTAATGCACGAGTTGATTGATTGTTGATTGTTGATGGAGAAGCTGTCGTCCGTAATCTGGGTAACGATTTTTATTAGTAACATACTGCCGGTGGACGCATTAGTATTCGATCGATTTTCTTTCACTGAATTTGACCACTGCTTCTGAAGGCTGCATTTTTGTCCAATGGTCTTGAATTTTTTTTATCATGTTTCTATTATCTTATACTATATGAAATTATAATTTTGTTCCTATCGATTTCAGCGATTAAAGAGACGCAAGAACGGCAGACAAAAGAACATCTCAAGAACATGATTGAGGATGTTCTTAGCGATTTTAACGTGGAACTCAACCAAGTCTACTCCGTCACTCATGATAACGGGGCCAATATGGTTGCCTCAGTCGGTGAAATCAAAAGATGATCGAGTCTGCTCATATCAAGACATATGACGCATGTGTAGAAGAAGCTTACCAAAACGACGACGAGGTCCTTTGTGAATTGGAACACCAGTGCTTGGACGAAAACATCGATGATGATTATGTTTCCGACGATGAGAACGATGACTTTGTGAATGGAAAAGATGGAGAAAATTCAGTTTCTGAGGCAACCCCGGTGGTAGACGATGCTTTTGATACGGCTATGGCGGATATCCTGGGTAGCGTGCGTTGCGCTGCGCATACTGCTCAACTTGCTGTCTGGGATGTAAGAAAGTCGTATGACAAACGCATAGGAAAAATTCAAAAGCTCGTTGTGAAGATGCGGCAACGTGAATACTATAAATTTGCGAAGCTTCACGATGCCCATCTCCCACCTATCAGCAACAAAACCCGATTGAACAGCACATTCGTCATGTTGAAGTCCCTATTATCTCAGAAGTCGTTTTTCAACATGATTAAGAAATCATATCCAGAAATTGGTAAGTAGTTTTTCTACTTGTTTTAAATCAGTAGAACGATACCGAAATTCGTAAATATTTAGAACTAATTTAAACACACAATTCATGCTTTACTTTATGTTACAGACTTAACCTCGCACTGGAAGTTTATCGAAAAGTTCTGCGAAGCATTCGAAGCGCCTTTTGTTCTAATTTTGCAGTTGCAAAGACATCATGTTGCTTTAAGTGAGTTTTATGCATGCTGGTTGATATGCCAGGCTAAACTGACGAGATTACGAAATAACTCCTTGGCCCAAAAACTGTTGAAAGCATTCAAAGCGCGCTTGCAAAAACTCACTGAAAGCATGCAGTTTAAAGCATGCATCTACCTTGATCCCCGGTTCAACTTCCTGACATCTAAAAGAATTTCTTTGAATGATAAAGAAAAGATTCAAGTAAGTATGACAGAGTATACAATTAAAATGCTTTAGAATAATGGTGAAGTCAGCATTAGTGTATTTGTTTCTTGGATGTTTGTCTGTGCACAAATGCACAAGCAACAGTTCATTTAGATTCATAAAATGTAATATAACTTTCCAGGATTTTCTCATCAAACTTCACGGTTGTGTGAATGGAAAAATCGATGAATCCATCGATGATTCAAATAACGATATGAACGAAGATGAACTGGAGATAATATTGGCAGGATTTTTCAACGAAGATAGTCATAGCAGCTCATCGATACCCAGCAATGCGTGTATTGCTCAGAGAATCAAGATACTCGAAATGTGGGAGAAAGTGCCAATAATAGAAACCATACATCCAGGATCACCCAAGAGCAGTGAATCAAGAGCTCAATTCGATATAATTAAATACTGGGAATCTCAAAAGTTTACCAACCCTGAGCTGTACCGAGTGGCAATGATCGTTCTGTCAAGTTCGGCTACTCAAGTTTCAGTTGAACGCGGCTTTAGTTCACTGAAGCTTGTGTTGTCTGACCGTAGAATGAACTTAAATGCAGGATCAGTTGAGAATTCTCTCCTAGTTAAGCTCAACTCAGACCTTCTTCCTAAAATATCTTTGATGATGAGTGAAGAAGATGATTGAATTTGATTGAAACATTACTGTTATGATAGTCGCTTTTTTAATGTAAAATAAATGTATCTAACTGGTGAAAACTTGTGTTATTTATTATTTGAAAAAGGCTTGACTTTCGTTGTCATTATTTAAAAAATATAAAACTATATTCAAATTAAGCGACGTTTTTCTTTGTATTCATCTATATTACATGCATTTATATGAGTGTATACAAAGAAAAACGTCTGTTTGTCTGTGCTGATACTGTTAACTGCGTCTAGAATACTTTTGGGAATATGTCCTGGTACTCAATCAAAAGTAATCTGAGCACAATGACAATAATTACCGGCAGCACCATTATTATCACTAATTAGTGTTAAATAATATGTCGCATATGTCGGAAAAAAAGTGATCATTGGTACCGAATTTTGCATGATCCAGATACAGGTCATTGTGCTCAGAATACGTTTAAAAAAGTACTCTGATACTCCATCTAATACGCCTTTGAAAATTAGCGTATGATGATATGTCGCAAGGCTAGTTTTGTCGGAATGGAAGCTACCTCATCTGAATCCATCATAACAATGTGACCAGCCGAACTTTAGCGTCAAAAAGCGACTAAGAAATGAAAAAGCATTATCAAGCATACCGCGAAGTGGAGAACGTAAATAGAATTCAGTTGACTCATTCCACTCAACAAGCAATCCACGAATGCAATCTTGCATTCATATTGATTCTAAATTTTGATTCACGGATGATTCTCTAGAAGGCTAACAGATGATTCACATGATTCCAAATGAATGTAGATATTGCGTGGGTCGCTTTGATTGAATCATTCATTCTCTAGCTTCGCTGATTCATGGATTCAGTGGTATAAACAATCAGCAGAGATCATATGAAATATTTTCACGCGACTGTGATTGATCGAAAATGAAATGTTGAAGCAAAACACGGAATCGGCTGAAATCATGCACGTGATTGAAATTTTCCATCACTGCCTGTATACTCTTCATATCTTTGGTTCTAGCAGAAATTGCTGTTCACCACTGGGAAGATATTTCAAATTTTCAAAACATAATTTAAATTTGGCGCACTGTACGCAATAAAAACATAATAAGTAATGTATCTAATTTAGTCATTACGTATTATTTATTGAATTTCACGTTTCATATATTCCCTTATCACTACCTTTTCCTCATTAAATCTCTATTTTGTGCAATAAAGTTTACCTACAAATTGTACACCACTTTAGCTAGGATCAAATTGCTTCTGCAATTTCATACCTGTTGCGACAAATTGCTCTTGCTCCTTTTATCTTCCGCCGTCCGATGTAATCTATGTGCAATAAACATAAGAAGATTAAATTGAATGCGACGTGAATGAAGCTTTAATTAGGATTGCATTGCTCGAAGCTCTCTTGGCCATGAGTGTAGTGTGTAATATGCGACAAATCCAGGTGCAGGAAATGGCAGAAAGCAAAATCCCATTTCCTACGTGTGAGGCGGCATATAAAGGCATTACATTTCCGGGGTAGCAAGGTGCAGTACAAACCGTAGCGAACGTACTCAAGATGGTAAATGTGTTATCCTTTACTAATTAGTTCGGAGCGACCGTGAGCAGCATTTTGAAACGTTCTGTAATTTGTTTCCAGCTGGGCTTTAATCGAACACATTTCTGTGACTTGGTACATATATGAGTTCAAACTGCAATTTAAAGTGCAAGTGTTCTGGCTCCTTGTATTTTTATCCACAAAAAACACTTCAAGCTTTGAAAATATTTTTTTATTACTTCTGGCACCACTGATAAGAATGTCTACACGCAAAGAAAAATCCGCTGTAAAACTACCATTTCGAGGCTTAAATTAAACCAACAATTTTCACGATTGAAGTCACCATGGTGGGGTCGATATCAACATGTGGTCTGTCAAATATGCCACAAATGTTGAAGGCTGTATCATAAACGTAGTAAATTTGATAGAAATTCAATGCTAGTTTTGAAAATTGGCATATTCGGGTAAAATGGTAGTTTTTACTGCAAGATTTTTGCCACTGTACATTCTTCAGTTACACTGATAAAAAAGTAATGATAATATCTATGTGTTCGACACATGCATTTTTGCAATGCGATCAACAAATGATAGCTATTTTGGGTACACGTAACCACTTTGTGTGGCTACACATACTTTTCATTTGCCACATAAATTTAATCTGTGTTTCTCAAGGGTTCTGTTTATGTGTGAACAAATTAATCATAAACAATTTAATTATTTCTTCTTTAAAGGCCCAAACGTAATGTGGACGGAAACGGAACGGAAACGGCAAGTTTGACAGTTGTCGCAAATGAAGTCAATATATTCAATTGGAATCAACTAGGATCTAATTAGTTTTCTATCCGATAAGCAGGTTTAGTCAGATTGGTCTATTCCGCTGCCCTCGCTGTTCCGCTTCCGTTATCACTGCGTTTGAGCCTTAAGTATCCACAGCTACACTGAAAAAAATCTTGTAGTAAAAACTACTTTTCTACCCGGCTATGCCTATTTTCAAAACAACCATGAAATTTCATTCAAATTTACTACGTTTATGGTACAA
>JASCZW010014325.1:0-23209 GCA_034211315.2 Aedes japonicus
TATTGCCTTCGTTCTGATTACATGTTAACCAATATAAACGAACCCGGACTATCGACTTAAAGAAAGTGATGGTGACTCTAAATCGCGATGATAAACAAAATACGACGTAAAGCACGATCCGACTCTTACGACAGTCTTCGTGAAGTTTGACTGCGTGGTAATGGACGACAGGAAACCTACATCTGCTTAAACCTGACAGCTTCCGAGACAGGAGTTTTATACGGCAAGAGAAGAGTGGCAGATGACCTCAACCTGAAGCTATCGAGACCGCAAAAATATCTGGTTTGGCAATCATCTCTTCTCGCTGGCTTGAAAAGCAGCATTTTCATAACTGGGACTATTAATAAAAGTTCCATGAAAAGTGTTTGAATAAGCGTCTGCTGCCTTTCTGATAACGGTTGACTTACATGTTTGTGGATTGGCATCTTGCATTTCCATTGAGCCATAATTGTTTGCCGCCAACAACGTGCAGAGTGGGTTCCCAAGGACAAGAACCCTCCCCAGCACGCCAGAGCTTCCGCCGAGTCGAAGAAATACTGGGCTGTTGTCAATGTACGGAACCTAAAGAAGACCAAAAAAAAACTGCTAAGGACGAGCAGCAGTTCAAGGCAAACTGGCTTTCTGCGGCGAAGAAAGGTGGACAAGGGTGGCTGTGCTAAAATCTGATGGCAGGGGTCAGCGTACATGGGCCCGGCGAATTTCGGATTTGGAAAAGCGGAAGCACTAACTGAATATTTTTCCCTGAATTTTATGCTGAACGAACTTGAAAAAAGTGATTGATTTTTCATCAACGGTGCACCAGTTACGCATTTCCCTTAGTAAATTTACGACGTATCACACATACAATGTCTTTATTGTTGGTGCGTTATCAGATGTTCTTATCACTCAGGTGATGTTCCATTCATTATCTGAGGAACTGTTTTGTGCCTCTGGCTTCAGATGTGTTTACTGGCATCTCCCGGATTGGCATTGCATGCTCAATGAGCCGGAAGTATGATTTTGCTTCTGAGCCGCAAGCCCTATTTTCAGGGATAATCTGAGCCTTCTGTTGATCAATGGTGCAATGGTTTCCTTCGTCATTACATTTATGATGGTTTGTCAACTATTCCTAATAAACTGCCATCCAGTGACACCAAGATAGACATTAGCTGATTTAATTCATTCACATTCATGTTTATTCCGACTTATTTCTGAGTTCTCAGTGGGGACAATTTGGAAAATTGGTCTTCGGCTCAGGATGACCTGATTCTCTTCTGAATTGATACAAATCTTCATTCAGTGAAGTATTTGTAGAACCATTTCTCGGCTTACTGCGTTGTATGCAGCAACATATATTACCCTACCATTGTGGACCTTCTTTGATATCTATTGTGGTATGACAGATCATTTCAAGGGGCAGGTATATACGATGTGAATAGGTTGAACAAAGTAAACCCTAGTATGCCTGCCATTTTAAGCGGAGATCTCCCAGCTACCAAACTGCACCATGCAACGAAACACCGAATGTCTGTCAGAAGATGATTTTTAATAATCTTCACCAGGAAGATTGGAAGAATTGTATCGCTTGAGCTTGTACACCAAGCCATCATACACATTCTCTGAAGGCCTTCTCATTATCATTACCATAGCAGATCATTTTCAAACAGACTTGTAACCGCCTGAGGATAATTAGATTGATGGTTCTTCAGGCGACAATATATACAGAAACCGAACTGCTCATCACTGAGATGTTGAGCTCAATCAGCAAATATTAAAACCAGCCGTTGGGTCACTTTCTCAATAGTTTAGTAGACCTGAGAAGGCTGGTGGTGCGCTTCCGGAGCATGAAGGTCTTTCCCAGGTTTCCGAATGAGATGACTTTGGCTGACGCTGGCGGTAGGAAGCCATGGTGAGCATTAGTTAACACCCACCATAGATGGGTTACCTCAGAGACGAGGCTCAGTGGCAAACAATTTAAAAATATTATCAAAACCTAAGGTCTTCATGTTCTTGGTTCTTGATACAAGTCAGCAATTGTGTGGATCTCCAAATCTTCTGAAGTGTTCGGACTTTGGTCGATGTTAGTTGTAGCGCGCTAACAGCGTATTGTGGACTGACGATGTTCAAGCCAAAGATTTAGGAGCTGAAATTATTGACTTATCTCATCTGTCTCTCTGGTGTGCTCAATCAGTCGCCAAACCCATTGACGTATAGTGGGATCGCTTAGTGGAATAGACATAATAAATTTCAAAATTTGTCATCTTCAGAACGGCACTGCGCCTAATCTGGGAGAAAGCAAAATTTTATAACAAAATAATTATATAGTCCACCATTCTGACGTAATAATTTTAGACATGATTGCAGTGACGTTTAAAGTTGTATGACAAGTTCGCTGGTATTGCCTCAGATGTGATTTTGTAAGTGCCATCCAATCTTTTGGTACAGTGCAGGTCTACTGGCTGGTACAGAGTCACTCACCTGATCCGTCACCGTGCGCGTAACATCTGACTGAGATCAACGCTCGTGCTCTGCAACTGCAGATGATGTCATCATGATCAGTGCGTTAAAATCGACCGTATCGTCGAAACGCTATTGTCCAGACACCTCTCCCATCTGGCACGATGGTAGTTCCGTCTGTTGATCATTACCGGTTGACGAAATTAACTGGCCACCACCAGATAGTGGTCCAGCTGAGCTCTAAGTGTACTACCGGTTGGGCGATGTTGTTCCCATGTTCGTGAAAGTGTAATGATTCTCCGAATGGACCCAGATCTGCTCAGCGGGTAGGAGTATCGGAGCTGAGACGGTGTGTCATCCCTCTTCCGGGTCTTTATAAGTACTATTCCGTTCACGGTTCATCAGGTGTTCCCCCAGGTTTCATGTTTCGCGTTTGGTCGCCGACATTAAACAATATTGTCTGCGTGTTAGTTTACGGATGTCGTTTAACAACACCGTTGTTCCATTGGCGGTGCTGGCTTGCTGGACGTGTGCGATGATGCTAAGTAAGATGAAACCGCGAATTAGCCCTCATCGATGGCTTCAATGACCTGCAATGAAACTTGGAAAGCATAGTGGTTGATGGCGTGTTACGCAGGGCGATGCTGCTCCTCTCCATTAAAACCTTTACGATCAAGTCGCACAATCCAGTACCCGGTATGAAAGTGCTGGTTCCGGCGGTGTGTCTCTGATATTCTCTATCTCCTCTGCTTCTGTTGAGAAGTCTGCGACTCAATGTTTTGTGGATGAATAAGCATTCAGTGGTCACTGATGGTGTGATTACGGTCATGCGCGCAGAAATCTCGTAATGCGGATGTGGCAACTGACTCTTCCTCCTTGGGCGGCAGGAACATGGTGGCATTGACTCAGACGACTTGACCATTTATGGTCGTGACCTGTCATCGACGGTGAACACGTGGAAGTACTCTCAGATTGCCCAACCTGGAGAGGCCGGCATGGGCAGCGGTGGTATGCAGAATCTTTGCTGAACCAGTTCTTTAAACCGACGTTTGCATGGCGATGAACTATTGAACTGGTGGTGATTCATGCTGGTACCAGGGCGTCAAAGTTCTCTCGTCATTCAGTGGCACCGTTAAACCAGGCCAGCAAACTTGATGGACCGCCTTCTTCGATAATGGCCTCCGCTCTTTTGGACGACTCTGATTGATATCCGTGTTGGCACCGCAGTTGGCGCACTTTGACGGAGTACCTTCGTCCATCGGGCGCAATCGTTATGTCTGCGCTCCAGCACCGCCTGCAAAGTTTCTGGCAGTTGCGGGTCCACCAGCCAGCGACGCCCAACCGCCACCGCACCAGCCATCAGCATCAGTTTTGCGCTGGGTAGTATCGGTCCCCCTCATTGATATAATATTGAAGAAAATTACAATATTTTCTTTAATTCTTCGATGCTGGTGAACCTTCTCCAGATGGACAAGAAGCAGACGGTGCGTTGTTTCTTGTTGCTGTCATGGATGGCATTTGCCAGGTTCAGCCACCGCGCAGCTCCTGCGGCTGATTCAATTAATCCTGGCGGTACAGAATCACGCCCCAATCGGCAACAGATCGTCGCCGTGCGCTCAATACTGCTTGCTGATGCAACTGGCTGCGCCGCCCGTTACTCGTAGCTTCAGTCGAGCACATTATCTTTGTGCCCGTGCTGCGGCAAGCAGCGGATTAAGCTTGATTGCCGCAGCTCGTTTGACGCAGTAAGCGTGTTCTTGAACCGTGATGAAAACAGCGGGATTATCATACTGGTACTCCTGTACCGAAGAACTTTTCTCGACGATTGCTCGCTGTAGTAAAGCAGGCGTTGGGTTCGATGGTTCGCCGTCGTGTTGCCGATGCCGCGAACAGCTCGTTGTGCGGAAGTTGATGCCGCCGGCGTGAACATCACCCGTGTTGGCTTCCAAATGACCCATTGCCGCAACATCCGGTCAGGTAAAACAATTGCCTCGCCCGCAATGCTATATTTGCTTGCCAACATTAACCAAAGCTCAGCGAGCTGGCGAAAAATCACAAAGGCCGGTCGCGCAATTATGAAAAACGAACGAGATGGAAAAACAGGAAAAAACTACAGATCAAAACTGAAAAACTAAATCAATGCGTGTCGCGAAAACCGCTGAATAATCTGAATGATTTCTATTCTGCATTTACTGCTCTACAGCTGCATGGTGTGCAACTATAGAGACATTATTACATTGTATTTTTTTTAAGAGGACTTTAACCAATTCGTCATTCGTCCCCCTTATCCCGGTGAATCAGATTTTATCAAGCAAATCGGTGTCCTTTAGAATTTTGTAGCATTGTTCAACGGTGGCGATAAAACTTCTCAAAGTTTGCCACTACAACCCCAGATAGCCACTCGAATCATACAGTTAGCCGTCGTCAGAATATGGCGTAGTAATGAACAACCACCTTAATTTGGTGAAGTCTAATTTATATTAAGAAGCTTATCTGGTGGACAAGTCATGACCAATTCGAAGTCGCGATGAGCATATCTATTTTGAGATATTCTTGTGGAGCGGGTATGTGAAGACTGGCACCCGTCGTTCAGCATCTTGAAGCAAGGGATGCTTGACAGAGGAGGAGTTCATCACGCTGAGGCAGCTAGCAAGTCATGAAAATAACAATAAGTTGGATGATTGAAGATTGGACCAGTTCGGATGCCTTCGCAACCTGGCATGTCCTTCAGCGCTAAATATTGAGCAGGTGGAAGGGAGAGCTGAACTGATGTTGAAGTGCAGAGTAAGCCACTTGTTATACCAAACCTACTTTGTTGTTTGATAATGAGCCATCGGTGTATGTGTTGGATGATTGGCATCATTTTTCTGAGAGGAGTTTGTAGAAATGGGCTTGTATAACGGATGGAGGATCACGAGCTTTCACCACACGATGGAGAGACGAATGACGTGATTGATAAAGTCCCTCTCAATACAAAGAAGAAGAAGATGATGCAAGACGTTCCTTGCTTCGATTTGAAAACATGATAGGAAAATTTGGCTAAATTTACTCTGCAAAATTACATTATAAGACATCACCTTATATTTGCGTTATATTCAATAGTTTACTATTGTTTGAGAATAATGTTTGACAATTGAATTGGGCAATAATATTTGTGACAAAGTGTGACAGGGGGGGAGGGAGTATAAAAACTATAGTCACTAGATTCATAGTCTGGCAGATACAACGACGGGAGCCAATTTGAACTGTCACTTGGCGGAGCCAATCGAGCATATCTCGAGTAATTTATGCTAAGGGCCTAAAGCCATTTGTAAACAATAACTTCAAACGTTGATTTCTCACGAATTACCAGAATCCCACCATATCCCGCTACTCCATATGGTAGAACCAATATTCTTCTACCAAATGCTGCTTTCATTTCACGAGAGTGATTTGAGATTCAAGAGAAATCGATATTGAAAATCATTGTTTACAAATGGCTTTTAGGCGCCAATCATCAACACATATACACCGATGGATGGTGCTGAACATAGCATTCATTAAACGCCGCGCCCTGGAGTATTATATCACAAAGGACGTTGAACAACTAGCGAACGTAATTCTAGAAGAAATAATTCGAGCCGAACTGCGACACGTCAGAGACCGTCCGTGTGGTTGAGTTCGTCATAGTTCCTAAGTTGTGCATACCGGATTAGTTGCTAGCGGTGGCCAGCAAATTCAGGCATATTTCGTTAAGAAAATCATCCGTCTAGGCGTGCACTTCAATTGAAACCAATTATTGTGGCACAATGACTCCCCTTGGTGCAACTTGTTTCACACCGCCTTCGGTGGTACCACCTTGTGCAATAGCATCCGACACCATTACATAAAACTCTTAGCAGAAATTTTGACTCACCGTCAGTGTTAGTTTATCGATCTTGTGGATAAGACGTTCATCGTTTGTGGTAGTACTAAATCGTTTAAATTCGTGTAAATTCGTAGCTTGCAACCCGTCATGAGGCGCAAGCGTAAAGTTCGAAACGAAAAACCGATCGACGTCACGGCCAGCCCGCCTGAGCTGTCTAACGCGAAAAGGAAGTGGCAAGATGACGCGAAAGATGTCGAATCGTCTCTCCAAGAGACCATTCGGTCGCGAAATTGCTACAGCACCGGTGGTACAGCACTCAACAACAGTGATATGGACGGGTTCGGCTACGAACCAGAAGGACAATTTCAACAGGAACAGCAACAGCGTGCAACGGTGGTGAAAATTCCTCCGTTGATGGTAAAATCGGTCGGCTTGAGTAAATTTAAAGCCACAATGAAGGCAATTAACAGCAACGCGAGATACAAGCTTTGTCGTGTCGTTGTTAAGGTGATCTGAGCTCCCAAAGAAGATTACCAAAAGCCAAAACCTACTTATTTCGAAGCTAAACGTAATTCCACACGTTCGACATGCCGTCGGATAAACCATTCAAGGTTGTTATCCGTGGTCACGATGCCATGGATACAGCGGAAATCAAGAAAGAATTGGAACACCTCTACAAGCTCAAGCCTCTGGCGGTATGTCTAATGACCCGTTATGATAAAATGAAGACGTACCGGGACAGCCTATACTTGGTACATTTTAAGAAGGGTTTTGTGACCCTCGGTGCACTGAAAGCGGTTATTTGTCTTAACGATACCTCCATAGTTAAGGGAGGGGTATCGTGGAACCAACAGAGACGTTACACAATGTATGCGACGCCTGCACCACAACCCAGGGTATGGTGTCTGCACCCAACAGCACGACACAAGGAATTGCCCCATCGATGCGTTCGATCGATGCCCCATCGATGCGTTCGATCGATGCCCCATCGATGACGCTCCTGTGAAAAAGCGAGGAATTAAACGCATCCGAAAAGAAGCGGCAAGCCGAAACCAACAAGACGTCGTTTAAGGGAAGCTCCCAGTTTCGACATGGATAACTTCCCCCGGTTACCCCATCAAACCGGTGAGCAACCTACCGCCAGACAGGCTAGCACGAGGGCCCTCCAGCCAGGGTGATCCTACCGGGATAGGTTATGCCAGCGTGAATCACCTGTAAATCAGCTAATGCCCCAACAGGGAAATGCTTTGCCACAGGTGGACTGGCGCAATTGCTCACACCTGATCAGCTCCACCAGTCTGCACTCGCGATGACCAAGATCCTTGCCTAGGTAATTCATCATTTGACATGGCTATAACAACTTCAACATCGTATTGTGGAACGTCCACGCCGTGAAAGCGAAGGCATCGGAGCTCCTTGGTCTAGCAAAGAGGGTAGAAGCAGAGATCATCGTCATAACGGAAACACATCTTAAACCTGGAACCAATTTTTGTCTTCCCGGATACACTACGGTGAGATTGGATCGGACACCCACCCAATCGCAAAAGCCATCAAACAACCAATCAAGTTTTCAGTACAACCTCACTACAAGACAACAACGATAGGGGCAGTCGGTATGAAATAAGCACATTAAGTGGTCCCCTGCTTGTGATTGGTGCCTATATGGCCCAACCAGTGCTACGAGGGACGTGGTAAGGCGCGATAGTTTAAGAATGATTTGGTTAAGCTGACCAGACACCGCAAAAAGTTTATTGTGGCATGTGACCTTAATGCGAAGCACGAGGCATGAGCAAACCACCTCCGCAACAAATATGACAATCTCCTAATTTTCTTGTTCGACGAATCACAGTTGGGTTACTTTATGGTGCATGCTCCAAAGGATCCGACATTCCTGTCGCCAGCGGGAAACCCGGCCTGGCTGGACATCTTCCTGACCAACATGGTGGTCTCACTACCGTCAACCATCAATGAACTTACCCGTACCCGTAGGAAGGACTACCACCGAGTAAATAGGATAGTGTTTCAACAAAAGGTTGATTCTAGGAACGACGCAGAGGTGCAGCTGGAAACCGTAGAAGACATCGATCGGGCAGGGGAAAACCTGCAAGCAGCCAACACTACAGCCGAAAGCAAATGTGTCCCTCAAGTGGACAACCTAATTTTCTCCATGCCTCAAAGGTGCAAGGCTGTAATCAATAATAATGGACTCGCAACTTAATTTTGAATGCCAAGGACAATTTGATGGCCAATTTACCTAGTTGCATTTGTTTCGTGCCAGGATAATTTCTCGTTATGCTCATTTAATAATATTACTGTTATTTGTGAATAAATTCTATTTATTCGAAACAATAGAGTTTATTTTGATCACCTTCTTGGAATTTTTTTTAATAACTGTCCACAATTTTTTACTGTACAATTTTATGATCGGCTTTGGTTGGTTGCATATATTTTGCCCAACACTTTAGTGGCAAGCGTAATTCCAGTCGTGAATAACAGTCATTGAAAGGAAGTTTGCCATATTGTTGGTTCGGTAACCGTGTTGAACCTAATATTCTCGATTCGAGAGCGTAAATGTTATTGCAAATTTAACTCAGTAGTTTCAGATTAGTTTCAATTAAATACATACACCAGACATTTTTGTAAATCACAATTAAACAGTAGCGATAACATGAACATGGACATACCTGAGAGGGGGCGACTGGGCATCTACAATAGTGAACGTTTTTCCGTGCTTTACAGAGAATGAGCCAACTCAATAATTATGGACGTACATTTAAAACAAACTTCCAATGCATGAATCAAGTCGGAGATCGAATCGAAAATCGAACCCTATCATCCGGTATGTCTTTGCCATCTTTTACGGAACGAATCATGCAAACAAAGTTACTCATCAGATTCGTGAAATCAGTGCCAGTATGATGTACAGGGATGATAAGCATGAACTACATCGACAAGCTTCAGTGTTTCCATCAACCAAACTAAAAACATGTCGATTTTCACGTACCTCGAGAAATGCACGAATACGCATTAGATAACTTGGTAGGTTGAGGCAAACGAAAACGGACGAAGGACAATCAGCAGCATTTTGTTGACCTTCATTTGGGAGTTTACCATTCGGCCTCTTTCTACTGGGAACGTACGAGAAAATAACTATGGTAGGGAAAAGGCTGTAAAATATGCTCCATTATACTTACCGGGTCTATGCTTGAGAGGGCTGTTACGTCCGTTGGGGTGTGAGCGGGATGTCTGAATGCTAAGCTCGTCTTCGGATTTCCAAGTTCAAGGGCTCCCTGTTGTCAGCATCCAGAAACCATGCATGCAAAAAAAAAAATCCAACAAATTTAAAACGACGAGGAATGTGTCACACAGTCTAGAATCGTACCAGATGCAACCTGATAATGATTGTAGCTGATAGTACAGTTTGAGGTACTCAGGGATGTCACGTTTATCCGTACTGACTGCATCAGTGTCATACTTCTGCGAAGACCGGCTAATCGTCATACTGTGAAGCCTATTATGGAGTTCAGCACTAGCATGATTGTAATTGGAACTACAAATACGATTACCGTATCGATATAATTGAATATGATCATCTTGGACTGCCGATGAAAAAGAAAGGAAAATAGTAAACGAAATATTATTGATGTGGAGTAGCACAAATGGGCAGCGTCATAAGAAAAAAAAACTACGTCATACACAGCAGTTAACTTTACTTTGCTCCGTCTCTGAGGATCCAATTATCAACTGTGGTTTACCTCTCTTTCTGGTTTTAATTTTGGTTTCCAGTTATGTATTATTCATAGAGTAGACACAGGCAGTAAAGGAATGTAATGGGCTAAAAAGTGTCGCCAATGATAACGTCGAATGCTATCAGTTTTGTTCCCCCTTCAATCTGTCGATCTGCATTTATGTTTAAGTTTGAAGGCGTAATTTGTTTTATCTTTTACCGAAAAAGCCTATAAAGCTAATTGCACTACAAACTCTGAAGTAAGCAGTGAAGAGAAATGTGCTGTCGCTGCTTTGTTGTGCAGTGAGTCAACAGGAGTGATTTTTTTTTAAATCATATATTTGTATAGGCTCAATCGAATTAACTTTACAGAGCCAAATTTTCATACTTTATACACTCATTTATCTTAAAACTAAAGTTAGAGGATATGCCGGATTACTCGTGACGTCTCGAGGTTAATAGGAATTACAAATTACGGATGGGAAAGAAGGTGGAATTCAAAGTATGGCTTACATAATAAATTAAATTTAAATTCTAAATTATCTAAACACTTATAACTATACAATGTATGGTTTTCTTTTGACTTGAACATTTTTTGAAAAAAAAAAAACACACACACACACATATATAAAAAAAAACTTAAAATAAGCATACAGGTTGAACTAACTACAATCTAAGGCTAATGTTAGTCAAAAACACATAAATGAGCTTCATGGACTTCAAATCACGTACAGCCAAAATATCTCGAATTGGCACATTGGGTTGTCTACCTCGAGCCCGAAGGGAATCGTAAAGCTCAGATCTGAGTCCACGATGTTCAGCACAAGACTAAATAACGTGATCTGCGTCCTGATAGCCTTGTCCACACTCACAGATTGCTGTCGCTCAGCTCCAACCCGGTATAAATGAGCGTTCAAAGAATAATGATTGGACATGAGGCGAGACATGCACACGAATGAAGACATCCATCCCCTAAACCAAGATTTCTTCGACACCTTGGGATGATAGAATGTTGCCATCGCCCCAAATCTCCTCTTTACTCCATTTATACTGCCAGCTGACGAGTGACTGTTGACGAAAAATAGGATAAAATTCGTTGAAGGCGATTTGTCGATCACAAATATCGCCTTAGAGGTGGGCGCTATACCTTTGCAAGCGAGTCCGCTTTCTCATTGCCCGGAATTGAACAATGAGATGGGGCCCATACAAAGGTGATGATAAAGTAACGCGGAGATAAAGCACTTAGAAGCTCCTGTATTTTACCGGTGCTTTACCGGCCTCAATGAGCGAATAGCCTCTATAGAACTGAGACAATCCATGAAAATGAAGTACTGATCCGGTGGAATTGTCGAATTGCAGAGGCAAACACGATTGGAATTGTTTGGCGAAGGGCTGACATCCTGTGTTATATACAAATGGTACAACGTCATGAAGCGGGTTTGAGGGTTCAACTCAAGGAGCTTCTCAAAATTTTCGATCACCTGGAGGTTCATAACTTCACACCTGGTGAGGAGCCGGAGAGATAATTCTGTAAACCGATTAGAGAGTGGCAACATGCCAGCCAGCACTTCAAGACTCATGGTGTGAGTCGAGTGCATGCAACCTAACGCGATACGAAGACACCGATACTGAATACGTTCCAGTTTAATGAAGTGCGACCGAGCCGCTGACTGAAAACAAAAACTACCGTATTCCATAACCGACAAAATCGTTGTCCGGTACAACGTTAGAAGATCTTGTGGATGAGCTCCCACCAGGTTCCGGTAATTGTGCAGAGAAAATTGATCCTTGGCTGGCACTTTCGCTTCACATACTCAATATGGGATCTCCAGGTGCACTTAGAATCGGAACCAGACCCCCAAGATATTTAAATGACATAGAATGAGTTATCGGCTTACCCCAAATTTGAAGCTTCGGTTGTGCTGGGTTATGCTTCCTAGAAAAAAACTACCAACTCAGTTTTCTCCGTAGAGAATTCGACACCTAGCTCTAAAACCCAAGTAGACAAATTGTCCAAGGTATCCTGCAAGGGTCCTTGCTGATCGATCCCATTGGGTCCCGTGACAGACACTACACCATCATCTGAAAGTTGTCTCAACGTACAGTTGTCACAACCGTCAATGTCTTTGACATAAAAATTATACAAAAGGGGGCTTAAACATGATCCCCGGGGGAGACGTATGTAGCTAAATCGTGAAGCTGTAGAGGTTCCATGAGAGAAGATCATATGTTTCTATGACAGCAAATTGTACAAAAAATTGTTCATTAATGGTGAAAAGCCACAAGCGTGAAGTTTATCTGAAAGAACATCAACAGATACTGAATCAAAAGCCCCCTTTATGTCCCAGAATACAGAAGCCATTTGCTCTTTTTTAGCAAAAGCTAACTGAATATCTGTGGAAAGCAACGCGAGACAGTCGTTCGTTGCCTTACCCCTACGGAAACCATATTGAGTATCTGAAAGCAGGTTATTCGTCTCAACCCATTTGTCCAGACGGAAAAGGATCATTTTCTCTAACAACTTTCGAATACAAGATAACATCGCGATGGGTCGATAGGAGTTGTGGTCGGACGCGGGCTTACCAGGTTTTTGAATGGCAATAACTCTCACCCGTCTTCAATCATCCGGTAAAATGTAAAGCTCCAGAAACTGATTAAACAAGTTCAACATGCGACGTCTGGAAGGTTTTTAAGCAAGTTGAACTTGATTCTATCAGCTCCTGGAGCCGTATTGCCACACGAAAGGAGTAGCGAGAGAGAACTCTACCATTGAAAAGGGTTGGCTAATCTCATCTATCGAATTCGTGTTTTCGCGAGGAATCATCCGTGCTGGTACAGAATCTGGACAAAATTTTCGCGCGAACTTGAGGATCCATTGGTCCGAGTACTCTCTCGCTCTCGTTGTTCGTATTTCGATTACGCAACCTTCGCGCCGTGTTCCAAAGAGTACTCATTGACGTTTCGCGGGATAGCCCGTTCACGAATGTTCGCCAGTAACCGCATTTCTTGGCCTTGATGAGGCTCTTAGGTTCGCGTTCGAGAGCCGTGTATACTCGAAGTGCTCAGGTGTTCCACGTCTACGGAAAACTTTAAACGCGTCGGACTTTTTACGGTGAACCTCGGTGCATTGGCTGATCCCACCATGGAGAAGGAGGTTTCCTGCGAAATGACGTCCCCGGAACTGGTCGAGTTTGAGCTTGAAGCGCGCTGTCTAAGATCAGGTTGAGAGGAAGTTATATTCTTCCAGCGGTGAAAGCCTTTCTACCGTCGTTAAGGCTACATCTACTGCTGACCTAAACTTTATCCAATCGATGTAACGAGTAGGATCATACGCGACAGATTTCGACGGATTGAACCCGGCGGCAACCAAAATTTATGGCAGATAATCACTACCGTGGGGATCTTGAATCACATTCCATGTGCAATCCAACGATAATGAATTGAGCAAAGTGTGAGGTCTAATCTCACTGCCAACTGAGGATGTACCAGCCAAACGTGTTACTTCTCCATTGTTAAGGACTGTCATATTGAAGTTGTCACAGAGGTCATATAGGAAGACCGGTTGTCATCGTACAGTTCTCCCAAGTCTGTACCATGAGAGTTAAAATCTCCCATGATCAACCGTGGAGAAGGAAGCGACCGGAACAACATTCAGAGAGTTGTTTTCAGTTAATCGAGGCTCTTGGAGTGAATATTTACAGAAGCAATGCAAAGGCTTTGTTTTTAATAACAGCCTGACATGCGACAACTTCAACACCTGGAATAAGAGGAAAATTCACTCTATAGAAGCAGTAGCACTTTTTGATCCTCAAGTATCTCCTCCACGCGAATCCTCACGATCAAGACGAATATTGAAATCATGAAACGGAAGATTGATTTCTGGAAGAAAGTCATGTTTCAACAAAGAGCGAATGCATCACAACCGGTAGTGTGAGCTAAAAATTTAAAAGACTCCAATTTAGGAACAAGACCTCGACAATTCCACTGTAGAACAATGATCAAATCCCCGACCTCATTTGGAAAAGTATCCATCGAAGGAAATGATAGCTGCAAGGAGGGGCCACTTAATTGTCAATTGCTTCAAAAAGCCGTCCGATTATTACTTGTTCCGTTCGATGGCACATGGTCTCACTGGTCATCAATTCCACTCATATGATGACATCTCAAAAATTGATTCTTGGATAGCATCAAAAGACGAACAGTTCTATCGAAATGGTATTCACGTTCTACCAGAAAGATGGGAAAAAGTCGTAGCTAGTGATGGGCAATACTTTGAATAATTTGTTTGTAGCCTTTGTTTTCAAAATAAAGTTCCTTTTTCACCAAAAAACAGCGAGAACTTAGTTGCGCATAATAGCATAATAGTTAAAAGCAATTCTGGGACTAATAATAATAGTAAAACATAGAGGAAAAAAATATTGATATTGATCTCAAAAAAGTTGCTCGTAAGGCTCGTCCGGTCATTGTGATCAAACCGAAAGAGTCCAATCAGAGCAGCGATGATACTCGCAAGTTTTTGAATAGCAAACTGGATCCAAAAACACACAAGATCCGTATTTCTAGAAATGGGAAAGATGGCTCTATTATTGCTGAGTATGCAACAGGATGCAACGTTAATGTTGTGAAAGATGGCATTATTAGCGATTTGGGTGAAAATTATAACGCTGTTGTTCCCTCATCGGTGCCAAGACTTAAAGTGATGGGCATGAGCGAGAAGTTTGACTTTATTCGGATTTTGAAAGATCAAAATGAAGACATCGCGATTAATAAAGTTAAAGTAATAAGAATGTATGAAAATCCTCGCTTCAAGTACAATAAGTTTAACACGGTAATTGAAGTTGATAAAAACACCTATAATTGTTTATTGACCGCGAAACACGTTAATATTAAATTTGATTGGTGTCGTGTTGTTTCTGAAATTCAAGTTTTGAGATGTTTCAAATATGGAGAATTTGGACACATGAAAGTCACACGACATCTGAATGCACATCAACTGTTTTGAAATGTATCAATTGTAAAAAAAACAAATGGCCGGCGTCGGCGGTGCAGTGGAGAGCGTGACTGCTACTTGGCACCCCAGTGGGTCTGGGTTTAATCCCAGTCGTCGTCGGTGGTTTTTCTGAGACGAAAAAATCTTGTTCACGTCTTCCTTCGGAAGGGAAGTAAAGCCGTTGGTCCCGGTTCATAGTCATGAGTCGATAGGTTGGGTCCAGGTGGTGGAGTCGTCTTCCTGGCGTCGGTGATCGTCACCATGTGAGGAAAATAGGCTGACGGAAAATAAATAATTAAAAAACGAAAAGGTGAGATATGTCAGTGACATATCTGCAAAGTCGACGTAGGACTGCTTGTTGATGTGGACGAATTGTAATAGAATTAATGTGGAGGAATTGTAAAAGAATTAAATATTTACTATATTTTGTTCAGTCTAAAGACTCATCAGACCATCTGTTATTAGTTTTAGTAGCCCTGCGCTACAATATCAACTACCATCTGCCAAGCTTTCAGCTGCAGTCCATCGAAACCATCGGAGTCGAGGTCGAAACTGCTGTCGGCCCAATCACCATCATCGCGGCCTATTGTCCCAAGCAAGCCAGTACCAACAACGGAACAACAACGGCCCTACGAAACGACATCCGTAAGCTAACTCGGAGGCAGGGGCAGTTCATCATCGCCGGCGACATGAATGCAAAACACGAAACCTGGGGGAACACCCGGCGGAATCGGAACGGAATTATTCTACAGGAAGACCTGGAAGAGGGTCATTACACCCTTCCTCACATCTTCCTCACCAACATGGGGAACAACATCGCCCAGCCGATCGTACACCAGGAACTCAGCTCGGACCACTATCCGGTGGTGGCCGAAGTTGGGTCCTCGGTCAACCGGCATCGTATCACCAGACGGAACTACCATCGCGCCAGTTGGGAGAGGTTCCGACAACACGTTGACGACAACATCGATTTCGACATGCACCTCGATTCGGTTGATGACATCGAACGGCAGCTGCATCGAGCAAGCGATCTCTCAGGCCCGGGAGCAACATGTACCGGTGATTGATCAGGTGAGTGACTCTGTACCCATTGATGGACCCACTAAAGAACTGATTCAATTGCGCAACGCCATTCGAAGGCAATACCAGCGAACTGGTTTGCCAACGCTCAAACGTCACTGTAATCGACTGACCAAAAATTAATAAGGCCAGAATGGTGGACCTTAAGAATAATAATTTTGCCGACAAGATCCGCTCTCTCCCAGACTGTGCAAAGCCGTTCTGGAACCGTTGATCCCATTAGACAGCAATGGCTCTAAGGATCGATTGATAACTCCCGCAGAAAAGGCTGCTGAGATAAGTCAACACTTCGTCAGTTTCCATAATCTCGGAAAAAACATCGTCAGTCTACATAAAGCTGCAGTGAGCGCGCTTATTACTAACATCCATCTAAGCCCCAACGACTTCACAGGTTTCGATAACATCTTGAACTTGGAGCTCAAGCAACTGAGCCCCCAGTTCTATAACCATCTGGCAATTGTTTTCAATCATTGCCTCCGACTTGGCTACTTCCCACGTGTTGGAAGTCAGCCAAAGTCATCCCCATCCAGAAACCTGGGAAAGATCCTTCGTGTTCCAAGAGCTATAGGCCCATCAGCCTTCTCTCAGGATTATCCAAGCTATTTGAGAAAGCGATCCACCGTCGGCTTCTTTCATCTGCCGACGAGCTGAACATCTTGCTTGACGAACAATTTGGCTTCCGACGTGGTCGGTCGACAATTCACCAACTTAATCGAGTCATTAACATCCTCAGACGGAACAAGTCTGTTTCTAAATCATCTGCCATGGCACTTCTCGACATCGAGAAGGCCTTTGATAACGTGTGGCACGATGGCCTGGTGTACAAGCTAAAACGATACAATCTTCCCATCTTTCTGGTGAAGATAATTAAAAAGTATCTGTCGGACAGGACATTCCGTGTTTCGCTGCAAGGTGCAGTTTCCGATGCACAGGAGATTTCCGCCGGTGTTCCGCAGGGAAGTATACTAGGTCCACTTCTGTTCAACCTATTCACCTCGGACATACCCCCGCTCCCTGAAAATGGATCTCTGTCGTTGTTCGCCGATGATACCGCAGTCGTCCACAATGGTAGGGTAATAAGAGCGCTTACAGCGAAACTGCAACGAAGCCTGAATGTTCTGTCTGAATACTTCACCGAATGGAAGATCTGTATCAATGCGGCGAAGACCTTATTTCATCCTATTTCCACACTCCAACTCCCCTAAACTTGTTCCGCCTGAGGATTGTAAAATAAGCCTGAACAACACAACGGTGGAATGGGCCAAATCAGCTGTCTATCTTGGCGTTACAATAGACAGCCAGCTTATCTTCAGGGAACAGGTTGACAAAACTGTCACAAAGTGTAGCGTTCTGCTGAAGCTTACTGTACCCATTGATCAACAGAAGGTCTACATTATCCCTAAGAAACAAGCTTGCTGTCTACAAGCAAATCATACTTCCAGTCATCGAGTACGGCATGCCAATTTGGAGAGTTGCGCTAAAACACATCACCTGAAGTTTCAGCGTATTCACCGTCCACCGTCTGGCCGAGATAAAAATGCTTGACGATCGCTTTAGTGAGTCTATCAATCGGTACAGGGCACGCTGCCTGACATCGGATCACCAGATCATTCGGAATCTGGTTCCCCACCCCTAGGATTTTCAAATTGTAGTTTTAATTGTAGATTAGGTAGGTTATCAAATTTTAAAACTACCAATGCCCCAAGGGCTGAGTTGAAAAAAATAATTAAACACAAAACACACTTAACACCCAAAACACACAAAACATAAAGCAAAGCTGAAGAGCCCAATGGGCTAAAATACTTACAATGTTAAATTAGTATATAAGACAAACAATGAAAATAAAGATCAATTTTACTACTACTAACTAATGCCACATTCTTTCGGCAGCGTTGGATCTGCGCGGATCTCCCGGCAATATCCCGCTAGGCAGCACCCGGCTAAGCAGTACCCAGCTGGGCTCAAGTAGCAAGATGGCCTGAATTTTCTCCGGGCTCTTGAAGTAACACCACGTTGAAGTAACGCCATGTAGTGAAAATGTCGATATGCATATTGTTTTGGTCGCCCTGAAAAGAACGGGTTGTATTAAATGTCGGGGGAACATGGTACGCGATCAAATTTGCTTCTCGGTCTTCTCAAGTAGCAGGTGGTAGGAAACCACCCTAAGAAATTGTCAGAACAGAGAAAATCAGGATTTACATATAGATAGACGCAGCTCGGCCATTTTATCCGGGCTCTTCAAGTTACGCCATGTTGAGACGGTGCGTTGTAATGCTTTTTTCATTACTCGATTAGCTCATAAGATATTAATAAAACAAACTCTTTAATTTGGCAAATTGTTTTGTTCGCCCTGAAGAGGGCGATGACAATATTAATTTTATAAAAATAAAATCGATAGTGGAATCCAATTTCCAAAGTGCTTTCGAAATTTTTAGTGCAGAGCAAAATAATAAAAGCCACCACAGTAAAGTCGGAGCTCACAATTGATCTGCTCTTTTGTCAAATGAATCACGAAAACATGCTTCATCGCAAAATGACATTACTAATCGTTCCAGAAAACATCATTGCACATGGAACTATGCCAAGCAATTATCGAGGGCAGGGGGCTTTTCTAGCCAGTTCATCAACATTGTTCGTGTACTTCAATAGCCAAAGAGCCATCAGCAGACACAGTAGCAGCGTGACACTGCTGGCTACTGCTGGGTACCGACCGCCAGCTGCTGCTGCCACGTCCAGGCTGCTAGGTGCCGCTACTGTTGCCTCGACCAGCTGGGCATTGCTGGGTACCGAGCGGGATGCTGCATCGCCCACCGGGTGCCACGCCCACCGGGTGCCATCGCCCACCGGGAGATCCGCGGAGCTCCAATGCTGCCGAACGAATGGGGCATATTTGTTAGGAAATGTGCCTTTTATCATGGCATCGGGTACCATTGCATGAACAAAAGCGGGTATCAACTAAAGCAATGTGAATCAAATTCATTAAAAGGGGAGGGGAATCAGATGTTTCGCCAAACACTAGCGTGAAACAGAATCTACCTCTCGAGAACAAAGAATAAGAAGAAGAAAACGACGGGAGACGTCTCTTGCTTAGATTTGAAAACTGTGCTAGGAAATTTGGTTAATTTACTCTGCGAATCGAAATTATAAATTATAAGACATCACCTTACATTAACGTTATTTTTAATAAGTTAATGTTGAAAATCAATTAACTTGATTACACAAACTGATACGTAGAATTATTTCCAATCGATTGGTGCAAACGATATGAAAGTCGTTTATGCAATGACTTAGTTATTATCGCTCAAAATCTCCAAAACGACCCGTAACGCGGTCGATTTCAGAAATTTTAGAACGGCGCCTCAGTATAGAAATGAAAGACGTAGTCCTACGTCAAAAAATCAGTGGGGTTGTGTACAAGACACGACCGGTTGACGTAGACTACAAAATTCTATTGTACGCTTTTGAGATATTATTTGGTGGCCCTGAAAAGGGCCGTTTGGTTTTATGAAGTCAGTATGTGGGAAAATTCTCTTGTACACTCTCTATAACTCTTTGGTGGCCCTGAAAAGGGCCTTTAGGTTTAAATGATGACACGGCCACGGTTGCACGTTTTACGATGGACTATCTTTAAGGCCTAGAAGATAGTTGAGGATCTGTTAGGGCATATAAAATTATTAAATTAATGATAGTTTTGCTCATTCTTATAATCATAATCGCTGAACATTACAAAATGTTTATTCGTATGTCATACTGTGCCTGAATGGCCTGCGTCTCGGAATTCTCACCATCGCCGGAACCATCAACAATGTTTTGCATCGTTTGGGGGGTTTCAGTAACGACAGGCAGCGGAGGAAATTCTATAATACGTACATAAAAACATATATTTTGACTGATGCCTTGTCTCCTTTTCAACATTCACCATTTAAATACCATACCATTTGGATTATTTGTATACAATCTGAGTTGTAGTATAATTCAACTTCAACGAATCAAATATTTGCAATTTATGCAATTTTAGCAATTCTGGATTTCAAGGGGAATAATAAACATTGAAATACTCTAGAATTCAAATAACGATAAAATTCGTTATCAGAAAATATCGACAGGTTTAGTGATTGTTATGAAAACACAATAATCAATTGCAACATTTTCAGATGTGTAAGCGTCTCTAAAAATGTTCAAAGTTCAGGAAGTTTTATCAAACAGAAAATAACAAAAATTATCTTGCAGTTGTTATAAGGTTATTTACAATTTTATAGGGTACATGTCCCTTGACTCAGTCAATTATGTAGCGCACGTTAGCTAGAAACGATATTCAACTAGTTTTACCTTTGCTAAGACACGCTTAACAAGGCGTTTGCTGTACTGGACCATGAAAAGTCACCAACTAACATTATTGAGTCGAAAACTTTCGATGTATATGGATATCATTAAGGATTCTTGTTCGAACCAATTTCAGTAAGGTTTATTTATTTCATCGCTCCGGGCATTTATTTATATTATCGCTCCGGGCATTCGGCTATATTCGGTATACTGTACGGAATATAAAGCTACTTTATAACATCTAAATGACTTTCTCATATAATCATTCCATTTCAAAACATTAAAATTCCCACTATATTCATTTAGTTATATAGGTGTTGGTGTTGGCTCTTCGAAAAATACACAACCGCTCACTCTTACTTTTCCATTGAAAACTTTTATATTCTACATTTTACTATGTGATGAATACATAAGGCCATAGTTGGGAATTTAAGGTTAAATTCGTACCTAAAATATGGTCTATGGTTTTCTTGTTAAATTATTATTCATGTTTCTATGTGAATGTCAGGTAAATTAGGGAATCTATCATGGCTAAAACGTTAAGGAAATCGAAATATATATAAATATATTAGATCTCGCAGAAAAATGAAAGTGAGTTTTATAAAATATCCTTATTTTTTGCAATGGCTATGGGAGAAAAGGTTGGTTAATATATGATAAATTCTTATAAATATAAAATAAACACTTGAGAAAATAATCACGCATTAAAATGTGTTCAGCGTATTAGTTGTATCGATATCATTTGTAGGTTCATATGCAGTAAAAGCATGCTGCGCATGTTATCACCAGAATACAATTAATACTATGTTGAAATTTATTAAGACAGGGAGCGATGACATAGAGAGTATTAAATTGCTATGATGACATGCACTTTGTCAAATTGATTTAAATTTAATAAATATCAATTTCCTTCCTCGAGTTGAAGGACCTTCGCCAGCGTCCCAACTTGTTGTTGGGAAAGTATTACCTCTTGCTGCTTACAATTTCGCCTGATAACTACGAGCTCGCTCGGCATCGGAGCACGGTCGTTTCGGAGGATTTCCCGTATGTTCGCTCCTTATGCACTTCCTGAATCTCCGCAAGCGTTCTGGATCAAATCAGTTAGACATTCTCACTTTCATTATGTTTCTAAAAACGTTTTTCTTCCTAGAGATAGGACTTTATCCAACGCGAATCGTTAACACAACAGAACAACTGTTTATAACACACTACTAATTGGAATTCACCGAGAATATTGGTTCGGAATATCATGTTCGGCATCGAAAATGGTGTCCGGGAATTTGTGTGGTTTAAGGTATGCGACGAAGGGAAAACAAGTTTTGCTAATACCACTGGCTGCCAATCGACAATTTGAAACGAAAATCCCAATCAAACAAACTGTCAAGCTGAGAATATTGAATTGAAAGTAGCAAAGATGGATTTGTATCATGGTAGGATTTTTGGTGAAGATAAATCTAAGCACTCGGTGAGCTTTGATTTATTTTCACGATTTTATGGATCCGCTGCATAGCACACTGTTGCCTAGTAACGACTTGGCAAAATCCTATATGACTGCCAATCGACCGAAATGTAAGATAAACTCTTATTCAAATAACTCTCTTAAATAAGAAATTGAATTGATTTATTGAATCATCGCGGGTTGCGCCAACCAGCTAGGAATTTTTTGACGTAGACTACGTCTTACGGCAAGGGTAGGGTGTCAAATGAAAATCTAAAATATTGCGACCGTCACGAAAAACCGTACGGTTTGTACGCGAATAACTCAAATAATCCACGATAGATTTACATGATTTCTTCCTCAATCGGTCGGAAATTTTACCGCGCTCCAATTCAATTGTCAAACATTATTCTCAAACAATAGTAAACTATTGAAAATAACGCAAATATAAGGTGATGTCTTATAATGTCATTTTGCAGAGTAAATTTACCAAATTCCCTATCACAGATTTCAAATCGAAGCAAGGAACGCATCATCTTCTTCTTCTTTGTGTTAGAGAGAGACTTTAACCAATCATGTCATTCGTCTCTCCATGTACGTCTCGCATGCAGCTGAGAACGGCATAGAACGCACACTTAGGAAAATTTTGCCTCAGTCGCTTGGCAGCATTGAAGCTGTGCGGAAGCGGTCGCTGGTAGCTGGTCGCAGGCAGCTGGTTGCAGCTGCTTCATTTGCCGGCAGAGGAGCTGGTCGCAGAGGCAGCTGGTGGTCGCGTAGCAGCTGTTGGTGGTAAGAACTAAGGCTCTCCCAAACAGCGATCGTCGCGATGAGGTAAAATTACGGATTATGGGGGCGCACAATCGCGTCGGTTAGTGCAAGTCACCATCTTACCTCATTTCGGTGATTGTTTCGCCGCTCTTTGAAAACGCTGCTGTTTGGGGGAAAGCGTCCTTGGGGGCGAGCAGCAGTATGTGGAAATTATCTGTCCTTTTGAGGACAATAAATTTTTAAAATAAAAGAGTTGATTGATAAGGCTCGCGATAATGCGTTTTTAATCGCGTTGGTTTGTGCGCTCCCATAAGCCGCCATGTTATCTCACCGCGGCGATTTTTCCGTCGCGATTTCGCTGCGGCGGCAAAAAAAAAACGCTGCAGTTTGGTGGAGCCTTTAAAGAACTAATCTTAAATTTAGTTCGGTGATCGATGGAGGGCGAGCCGTCGGTAAAAATTTTACCCAGCTGGTTGGCGCAATCCATAAATTGATAACCTGTCTTTATGAGGACAACCAATATAATTAAAAGAGTTGTTTATACAAGAACTAAACTTGTATTTCGTTTGGTTTGTGCGCCTAATATCATGATGTCGATTC